>JAVJIF010009230.1:0-220081 GCA_038442645.1 Agave tequilana | reverse complement strand
GTTATTAACTTAATATAAATATATATATATATATATATATATATATATATATATATATATATATATAAAATTGATAAAGGAGACAATATTTTGACTTATCTTTTGAAAGAAATCCAAGTTAATCTTAAGAATTAGGAAAATCATGATTAGGATTTCTAAAAACTTGGTCAAAATAAAATAAATTGTTGGATTCTTTAGGTATAGGAGGAAAAAATTGAATAATTAATTAGTCTTGATTTTTACCTTAATGAAATGTGCATTCCTAATACACTTCTGTAAGTACACCTAGAGGGGGGGTGAATAGGTGTACGGCTAATCTAATGAATTAAATGCGGAAATTTAAACTTAATTGCAACTACACTTAGTGCAACCAATGAGTGTAGCCGAATTCCCGGTGAAAGGCTCTGGACTAACTCCTCTTGATCCCTCTGAATAAGAGTTGAGGCGCTATATGAAGCTCTCGTGGTTAAGCACAAGTGAGGCACACACAAACAAGCCAAGCATATAATATGAATGAGCAATATAAAATGATGCAATGCCACAATATAAGAGAGAGGGAGAGAGAGTTAGAGTCAATGGATCAAAAGCAAACAACAAGATTTGTTTCGAGGTTCGAGCACCCAACTCTACGTCCCCGCCTTCACCCAGAAGGATTTCGAATCCACTAACTTTGTCCACACAGGACTCCCACACAGGGAACCTCCACCGAAGATTTGGGACAACTACAACCAGGAGTACACAACTCCTCTCTTTACAAACACAACCTCTCACTAGAGGCTAAGGCACAAAGCCACCAATATCAATCACCTCACAACTTGAGGGATAAGCACAAAGCCAAACAAGGATCACCTCACACTTGAGGGATACAACCCATTGCACAACCCCCTCTACACAAAGAGGGAAAGGCACAAAGCCAAGCAATGATAAGGGTTTACAACTTGGTGATCAAAAGACCACAAACCAATTTCTTTTCCACAAAAATAAGAATCCTATAGAGAGGATAGAATGATAAGCTCAAGTGTGAAAACAAAGTGTTTTTAACAAAGAAAATCACTTGGGAAACTCTCCAAAAAGATATAGAATTTTAGATCAAAAGCAATTCCCAAAAGACTATTTTCTTTGAAATAACAAAACACTTTTAAAACAATGAAGATTGATCTTTTAGCACTAAGAAACTCTTTTCAAAAACTTTTATAAACACTAGAGAAAGCTCAGAAATTTTGGCTCAAAAATTCTTAGAGAAAACCTCTCTCAAATGGGGTTTTTATAGCCTCTTTAAAAAAATAGCCGTTGGCTGCAAAAATGGTCAGATTTGACCATCCGGTCGACCGGCCGGTCGATCGGCCAACGGTCAAATTTTGACCGTTGCTGCTTCCAGTCGACCGCCCGCCGGTCAACCGGGCCCTGAACAGAGAGCAACGGCTCTCTGGCCGGTCGACCGCCCGGTCGACCGGAGCAACCCGAGAGTGGGTTGCTTTCAGTTGGTCGACCGCTCGGTCGACCGGCCAACTGACACGGCCAAGTGCACATTCTTGTGCACGTCCGGTCGACCGCTCCGGTCGACCGGCCGACCGGTCGGTCGACCGCCAGAGCCTGGCAGAAACTATTAAGGGACTGAAAACCTTGGTTTTTATTTATCAATTAATCTCATAAATCCTCTAAAAATCTACAAAAATAGTTTTAGCATAATACATTGATAAACAAACTTGTGTGAAAAAATTTTTTGAACCATTTTTGTGACTTACAAATTTTGCCGAAAACCAAATCTGTATTTTTCAAAACTTGAATTTTTGAATTGAAAATACGTTTTGTCCAAAACTCATTCAAATACAAAAACATGATATTGAAACAACTTTTAGGCATGATGTATATGGATATAATCCAATGTACATGAAACTATATATATCCATGTTTTTAATATTAAATCTGAAAATATGTTTTGTTAAAACACAAAACACCAAACACATGAATAGGCATATCAAAATAAGTTTGTTTAAGATATGAAGCATACATGTATATAGAACATATCTAATATATATTTAAACAATGTAAACTTGTATTGATACTATCTATTCATGAAAACCAAGATCGGTTAAACCAAAACCGAAAAAGCAATATCATGAAAACTAGAAACACGTGTGTGTGTGTTGTGAACTTGAGCATATCACACTATCTAGTCTTTACAAATGGATTTAAACACTAAACTAAACTATGTACCGAAGTCTTCTTGACGAACTCCGTCTTCAAGTCGACTCGATCCAAACCGTGATCCATCGAGCTTGACTCCAACGAGTGCTATATATGTTCTTTGACGCTCGGGCTCTTGAATCACCACGTGAAAGCTTCCAAACCATCTTTGTTGAAGCTAATCACCTACTAATATCTTGGTTAAAGATCTGAAACTAAACATCACAAGATTATTAGTAAACATAACTACATGAGTTAATCATCATCAAAACTAGAGTGGAAGGCCTCTGGGCCAACAATCTCCCCCTTTTTTATGATGACAAAACTCATGGAGTTATATATGCATGGATTAAAGTTAAGCTTCAAAGAAGCTCCACCTTAACTCATGCATAGCAATAAACAATAAGATATGCAATGAATATTAAACATGAAAATGCATAGACATCCATAAAACAAGCTCTTAATATCAAAATTAAATTTCTTCTTTACGTAAACAAGTTCTTTAAATAATCCTCTTGATACCAATTAGAAGATAATCAATA
This sequence comes from Agave tequilana, assembly GCA_038442645.1. Lineage (NCBI taxonomy): Eukaryota > Viridiplantae > Streptophyta > Magnoliopsida > Asparagales > Asparagaceae > Agave > Agave tequilana. Next base: position 217,352 of record JAVJIF010009230.1, on the reverse strand, counting down.
TATAAAAATTCTTGATATCAATAAAACAAAAACAATAAGAGAAGTATAAAACAAAACAACAAAATACTTCTCCCCCTTTTGTAATAAACAAATCAAAATCATGCATAGAAAAATCATGCATATAAACTCAAATACTAAATACTTCTCCTCCTTTTTGTCAATCATCAACAAAGGGGTCCAAGTAAACAATAAAACTTATTCTTCCAACATGATACCAATTAAAAAAAACATATCAATATAAGTGAATCATGATACCAATTGAAAGTGAACATAAAAAATTTTAAGAGATGTCAATTGAAGGTAAATGAGGCATTGAAAACAAGTCTCAAAGAAACCAATCAAAATTTGATACCAAACTGAAAGATATATAGATAGTCTTGATTACCAATTCTTTCTTGATACCAATTGAAAGTAAACAAGTAAACATCTTGATACCAAATTGTAAGTATTTTTCATTTTGAAACATATGATACCGAATTAAATCAATATTAATTTTTCAATCATAAAGTATGGGAGTGAAAATCAAAGGTAAACAAAATACCAATTGAAAGATAAAATACGAATTTTCTCCCCCTTTATGAAATACCAAATAAAACGATGCATAAGCTTGTATTAGGATACCAATTAAAACCTAATCAATTGAAATGAGATATGCATTAAAAATCAAGCTTAGCATACCCAAATTTGTGCTCAAAGATATAGATATATAGTAAGCACAAATAAAGCATCTATATATGTAAGGAAAAGTAGATACCAATTGAAATTGATACTATATGAAGAGTAAGCATACATATATAAAACATATATATGAGTATACAAATAGAATGTCAATATTGATACCAATTGAAACGATCCAATGATACCAATTGAAAACATAATATGATCAAGTGTATAACTCATACTTCCTACCACCCATTTCATGCACATGTTTAAAATGATTTTCAATATTAAGCATACAAGGCATGGTCATCCAACCAACCGCCCGTAAATGGGTAGGGGTTTTCAAAAATAGGTTTGAAAATAGAGTACGTTTGAAAAACACTACCAAAGCGAAGAATACGAACTAGTTATATGAAAAAGTTGAAAACTAGCACGAAATCCTTCAAGTAAGGAATAAAATAAAACTATATTCCATAAAACATGAAAATCTTCAAAACTAGAATCCTTCAAGGTATATGTATGTCATGTACAAACTAAAGTATACATACATATCCAAATATAAACGAGTACACAAAAGTATATGCATGAAGGCAAGTGGCTCAAGGATGTATATGTATATCTAATAGTTTAGACTAAATAGACATATACATGAAGTTAAACATATAAAAATGAAAAACATGGATAAAATGGGAATAAAGTCAAATGTATGAATCATCAAAACTAGACTATACTAGTACATCTAATAAGTACAAATGAGCGTTCAAGCACAAACATCTAATGGTCTATTTGTGGCTCACTAGTTGTACAAGTATATATCTAAGTTTTAATGAAAACTAACATCTAAACATGTAATCAAAACATGAAGCATCAAAACAAAACTCATAAACATCCATATGATCATTATGTACATGCACATGCATAGATCTAGGACATACACATTAGTTAAAACAAATGTGAGAACACAAAGATATAAATCCATATTAAACATGGGTGTCTCAAATAACTAAACATGTATATCATAGGACTAATAAACATGGCATATGGCATAATGAACATTAAAACAAAACATGCTACAAATGAATGTCATAATAAGCATGCAAACAAAATGGGAGTAAGAGATTGTTACCAAACCAATAGGGCACATCTCTATATCTCCAAAACATGGTGGTCCTCTCCACCAAACTCCCCTTGAAAGTGATGCATCCAAATAGTCCTCTTTTAAGCTCGGAACGCATCCACTTCAAGGCACCATAACTCTCACGTCATGCGAGAGCCCACACCTACATCAAATACAATAGGGGTGGTCTTTGGTACCCACACTCTTTTGGGTCCATGGGGGTTAGTTCCTTTCCTAACCCAAACAAACTTAGTTGCTAAATTAGAATCATGTATACGATCATAGCAAAATTTAGCAAGGTGGCCCTTACGTGCACAATGTGTACATGTGTACACATGAGCATACATCGTGTTATGGGTATGTCCGTGAGGAGCATGTGTATGCCGTGGATGGTGTGCATGTATAGATGGAACTTATTTCTTGCGAAACATGGATTCCAAGTGTGAGTGGTTCAAAGCACATTGGCTCAAAGTGGAGCCCAAACAATCCATATTCTTCTTTAACAAATTTATATCATTTTCAATTATAGAAGAAGTGGAACATGCAATAGGTGAGTTAGGTGAAGCTACACTAGTATGGCAAACATGTGAATCAATATCAATTTTCAAGGATTCATTTTTCTTTAAACAATCTTTCAATTCTTGTGAAATCAAGTCAATTTTGTTTTTCAAAGAATTATTCTCTTTTAATACAAAATCAAATTTTGAAGTTAAATCCTTATTTTTCTTCAAGATATATTCACAATCATTTTTACTTTTCAAAATTTTGTTTTCATTAAGAGCAAGATCAAGTTGGGATTTAAATGAGTCAAGTTCACTCGAATCTCATCCCTCTCTTGTAAAGCAATCTCAAGTTTAGAAGATAAATCTTTATTTTCTTCTTTTAAACTAATATTATCCTTTTTCAAAAGTTTGTATTTTGATTGCAATTTTTCACTAACTATAGATGGTTCTTCATATAAAGCATGTGCATCTATATAATCACCACAAGAAGAACTAACACTATTATCTAGTTGAGTTTCCGAATATACCTCAAGGGAGTCATTCCCTTGGACCATGAAGTAACGTTGGTCGGATTCTTCTCCACTAGATTTTCCTCCATATTGATTTGTGTTTGAAGCTCAGGAGGGGTCAATATGTTCCACACTGCAAAGGCGGAATCACAATGATAAATCATAGATAAATATTCTTTATTTAGTGAGTTTCTAATAGCCCTTAGGGCTTGAGCATTAGCCATCTTATACTTGCTATTACCAATAAAAGATTCCTTGGTAGCAGCAAGGTAAAACATAACAACCTAGGGATTTTAAATAAATACTCATTCTAATCTTTCATATTTTAAAGTCACAAACATTAATCATGGGAGGGGCAAGGGGATCCATAAGTGTGTATAAACAATGCAAATGCAAATCTTAGATTAGCTAGCCAAGATCTCACTCCTAGGTGGTTAAACCTAATATCAGGAGCGTAGGCTCTGATACCAATTGTAAGTACACCTAGAGGGGGGGTGAATAGGTGTACAGCTAATCTAATGAACTAAATGCGGAAATTTAAAACTTAATTGCAACTACACTTAGTGCAACCAACGAGTGTAGCCGAATTCCCGGTGAAGGGCTCTGGACTAACTCCTCTTGATTCCTCTGAATAAGAGTTGAGGCGCTATATGAAGCTCTCGTGGTTAAGCACAAGTGAGGCACACACAAACAAGCCAAGCATATAATATGAATGAGCAATATAAAGTGATGCAATGGCACAATATAAAGAGAGAGAGAGTTAGAGTCAATGGATCAAAAGCAAACAACAAGATTTATTTCGAGGTTCGAGCACCCAGCTCTACGTCCCCGCCTTCACCCAGAAGGATTTCGAATCCACTAACTTTGTCCACACAGGACTCCCACACAGGGAACCTCCACCGAGGATTTGGGACAACTACAACCGGGAGTACACAACTCCTCTCTTTACAAACACACCTCTCTCACTAGAGGCTAAGGCACAAAGCCACCAATATCAATCACCTCACAACTTGAGGGATAAGCACAAAGCCAAACAAGGATCACCTCACACTTGAGGGATACAACCCAATTGCACAACCTCCTCTACACAAAGAGGAAAGGCACAAAGCCAAGCAATGATAAGGGTTTACAACTTTGTGATCAAAAGACCACAAACCAATTTCTTTTCCACAAAAACAAGGATCCTATAGAGAGGATAGAATGATAAGCTCAAGTGTGGAAAATAAAGTGTTTTTAACAAAGAAAATCACTTGGGAAACTCTCCAAAAAGATATAGAATTTTAGATCAAAACAATTCCCAAAAGACTATTTTCTTTGAAATAACAAAACACTTTTAAAACAATAAAGATTGATCTTTTAGCACTAAGAAACTCTTTTCAAAAACTTGTATAAACACTAGAGAAAGCTCAGAAATTTTGGCTCAAAAATTCTTAGAGAAAACCTCTCTCAAATGGGGTTTTTATAGCCTCTTTAAAAAAGTAGCCGTTGGCTGCAAAAATGGTCAGATTTGACCATCCGGTCGACCGGCCGGTCAACCGGCCAACGGTCGAATTTTGACCGTTGCTGCTTCCGCTCGACCGCCCGGTCGACCGGGCCCTGAACCAGAGAGCAACGGCTCTCTGGCCGGTCGACTGCCCGGTCGACCGGAGCAACCCGAGAGTGGGTTGCTTTCAGTCGGTCGACCGCTCGGTCGACCGGCCAACTGACACGGCCAAGTGCACATTCTTGTGCACGTCTGGTCGACCGCTCCGGTCGACCGGCTACTGGTCCGGTCGACCGCCAGAGCCTGGCAGAAACTATTAAGGGACTGAAAACCTTGGTTTTTTATTTATCAATTAAATCCCATAAATCCTCTAAAATTCACAAAAATATTTTAGCATAATACATTTATAAACAAACTTGTGTGAAAATTTCAACACAAATTTCAAATTTTTTTTGAACCATTTTTGGTGACTTACAAATTTTGCCGAAAACCAAAATCTGTATTTTCCAAAACTTGAATTTTTGAATTGAAAATACGTTTTGTCCAAAACTCATTCAAATACAAAAACATGATATTGAAACAACTTTTAGGCATGATGTATATGGATATAATCCAATGTATATGAAACATATATATATCCATGTTTTTGATATTAAATTTGAAGATATGTTGTTGTTAAAACACAAAACACAAAACACATAAATAGGCATATCAAAATAAGTTTGCTTAAGATATGAAGCATACATGTATATAGAATATATCTAATATACATTTAAATAATGTAAACTTGTATTGATACTATCTATCCGTGAAAACCAAGATCGGTTAAACCAAAACCGAAAAACCAATATCATGAAAACTAGAAACACGTGTGTGTGTTGTGAACTTGAGCATATCACACTATCTAGTCTTTACAAATGGATCTAAACACTAAACTAAACTATGTACCGAAGTCTTCTTGACGAACTCCGTCTTCAAGTCGACTCGATCCAAACCGTGATCCACCAAGCTTGACTCCAACGAGTGCTATATATGATCTTTGACGCTCGGGCTCTTGAATCACCACGTGAAAGCTTCCAAACCATCTTTGTTGAAACTAATCACCTACTAATATCTTGGTTAAAGATCTGAAACTAAATATCACAAGATTATTAGTAAACATAACTACATGAGTTAATCATCATCAAAACTAGAGTGGAAGGCCTCTGGGCCAACAACTTCCACGTCCAGGATTCTAAGACAAAGACTCTTGTGCCTTATAAAGAATAAAATTAAAAAATAAAGAAGAAATAAAAAAATATAATAGAGTTCACTAATTAAGCTGGGTACATGTGCCTCAAGAAGCATAAGTATTCACGTCTAAAGGTGATTTTATAAATTAAGACCTTGGTTTTGTGGCCTAATTCACTTGAGTCCTTTAGTCCGTGGGGTGTTTTCTCACCCGGTGCCCTAAAACCGATCGGTTTGGGAGCCACCGACCTTAGGCTCGCTATATGGGTGAATTAGAAAGCCTAAGAAAACTAAGAAATATTATCTATATATGTACTAACACATCTAATAGTCGATTAGTTAGGTATGAGGGCCTCAAGAAGTCTTGATACTTATACAAAAGAAAATTAGATGAGTTTATACATATTAAAAAAAAGAGAAAATAATAATAATAATAAAGAGGCATAAGAGTCCAAGTTAAATAATCCTTAGTAAAGATTCACAAGGATGCATATGAATTAGGGTAACGAAAGAGATTATATAAAAATTCAATTTTAATCCTTACCTAAAATTGATAACAAATTATTGTATAAAGACTAAGTTCAAGAATGAATAAAAATGATAATCCTAAAACTTATAGATTTCTTAGTTTCTTCAAATATTTTCAGATATTTCTTTCCTTTTTCAAAATAAAAATAATAATAAATTAATTAATTAAATCACTAACATTTTTTCTTTTATGGATTTTGTGGGTGTAATCCGCTAAAAACCCTCACGAGACAACACTCATCCTCTAGGGGTAACTTAGAGGTTTAATGGCTTGTTGCACGTGCTAAGTGCAACCGTGATGCCTACGAAAGTGAGTTAGGATAGGTTAGTTTTTCTTTTCTTTTATTTTTATTTTTATTCTTTACTCGAAGACGAGCAAAAAGATAAGTGTGGGGGTGTGTAGGTAGTAAAAAGTGCATATTTATCATCACATTTACCATCATATTTCCCTATTTATTCTTTTATTAAGCACTGCTATTAATGTTTTATTGTTTAATGTGTGCAGGCCTTGTGTAATTAAAAAAATAAAGAAATAAAGTACAAGTGAAGCCCAAAGCCCGAGAATCCCATAAGCCCACATGCATAATTAATTGTAGTAATTTAGAAGCTTCTATTTTATTTAACCTAATTTCTAAAAAGAGGAAGGATAAAATAGAACTCCTAATTGCTAAAAAGAGGAGGAAAAGGATAAGATGAGATGGACTTCTAATTAAACCTGGTTGCTTGCAATACAAGGATAAAGATAAAAGGGGAAAAAGCTTAAAGATAAAGAACAAATCCTTTCATAAATTCAGATTTGTGATAACTTGCTTCTCAAGTTATCCCGAGTTCTCAAGATAGAAGGTTTGAATACAGAATCCAGAAGGAAGAGCCCAAATGAACGGACCAGAGGAGGCCACGTAAGAAAGCGCGTGGCCATTGGCCACGCTATATAGCCGCGTTTCCGCGGCCATTTGGATAAGACTGGCTACGTATTTTCGTGAGAGAGTTATACTGGAACTCTACTTCCTATATCTCCTATAAATAACCCTACAGAGCAAACAGAGAGGGGGATCCAGCGACTGAAGTTAGGGTTTTTCTTTAGATTTTTTTTTCTCTTTACAAAATTTCTTGTATTTTTCGCTTTTGTTATTTGAAGAAGAATATTTGAAGGAGAGGAGCTTTGTAATTGGTCAGTGACATCAAATAAAAAGGTTATCCATTCTTCTTTGCAATTCAATTCAATTCAGTTTTTCTGCTTAGATTAATTATTTTTTCTTCTTTTCGTTTTCATGCAACTTTTCATATTCAACATAAAATTGAAAATAAAAAAAATAATAAAATGAATAACTAATTAAAACTATAGTTTGCTAATCTCTCGATCACCCTAGTTTAGTTAAAAGATGAATTGATTGATATCTATTATTGTTAGCACCCTAGGATTAAAATTTATTTTCTTGAAGATGAATCGATGATTAGGTTTACTTAATTAAGGTTGCACTTTTTAAATTATTCTTCATAGTTCACACTTAAAAACTTTGATAGCATAATTTAAAGTAAAAAAACTTCCCTTATGCTATATTTTGAAATTAGGATGAATGAATGTTTAATCTTTATTAGTGCACACTAGTTAGGATTCTAACATTGTTATTCATCTTACTTGATTCCCAATTAATAACCTAAGATGGATACTTCTTCATTCAATATGATGTTCATTCTTTGAAACTAATAGTTTGGGTTGTGGTAGATGATAGTAAACTTTATTTCTTTTGCTTAATCAAATCTAATTAATCTCTCTTTTTCATTTCTAAGTGAATTACAGAGAAGATCGTTCTGAAACGCTTCCATCGCATCCTTCCCTGTGGATCGACCCGTCTAACCATTGCTACGCGGTTACCTTGAAACAAGACTAAGATTTTCTAAACTATTTACAATATAATTTTCCATTTCAATCAGCGGTAATTCTATTGAATTCTCTTCCTGAAGAAGAATATGAGACCTTTACTCTTACCTTGATCAACGAAAGACAATCACTTAATTACAATGAGGTGTTTGCTGCTCTTGTGAATTATGAAGTAAGGAGGCAGAACAGATTGTCTTTTTCTGAAAGTACAACAGCAGAGGCATTGGCGATAAGAGACAGAAGTTCCAACCGGAAGGGCAGAGGTGATCAGGAAAGATCGAAGTCCAAATTAGGTTTTAGAGATCTGAAAAAGAACCAGTGCGCCATATGCAAGGAGCTAGGGCACTGGAAGATTTATTATCCGAAGGCCAAAGGTAAGAAGAAGGAGTTGAAGACCGAGGCAAATCTCGCACAAGTAGTCAGTACTCATGCCAGTACTTCACAGGTGGATGGATCGGACTCAGACTCATTGGTATTTTCTTTCTTTATTACTACTCCTAGTGTTGGTTACTTAGGTAATTCTGAGTGGATCTTAGATACAGGAGCTACGTATCATGTGTGCCCAAACATGGCCTAGTTTTTCTAGCTTTGAGAAGCTAGATGGTGTCTCGTTGTCATGGGTGATGATCATCCGTATAATGTGGAAGGGATAGGTACAGTTCGTATCAAGCTATTTGATGAGATAGTATGAGAATTGAAGAAAGTGAGGTATATAACTCAACTCAAAAGGAATCTTATTTCTGTTGGTGTTTTAGAAACGTTGGGTCTTGTGGTATCCATACGAGATGGTGTTCTCAAGATGACCAAAGACTCAATGGTGGTTATAAAAGGCGTCCGCCAGAACAATCTCTGCTACTTGAAAGGTAGTACAGTTACAGGTCAGATGGAGGTTTCTATTTCTTCAGATGATGTTTTCATACAGGTCTGGCAGATGAGGCTCGAGCACAGAGGAGAAAGGTCTTTGTAAGCTCCAGCAAAGAAGGGATCATTGGAAGGTGCATCTACTTGCAACTTGAAATTAGGTGAACACGATGTTTTGGACAAGAAGAAGGTAAAATTCAGCACCACTACTCATAACTCGGAAGGTCTTCTTGATTGTTTTCACGTAAGTATTTTGGGACAGCCAAAACTGCATCGCTTGGAGGTCATAGGTACTTTGTCTTTTTTATTGATAATTTATCTAGGAATTATTTGATATATCCCATGAGATAAAGATATGAAGCCCTAGGTATGCTGGTGAAGTGGAAGGAAATGATGAAAAACAGACTGGTAGGAAGATCAAGAAACTACAAATTTATAATGTTGAAAAATAGAAGAATCAATTCCTACAATTTGGCCAGAACACTGGTTTTGGTACTCCCTTCACAAATAGATTACATGGGTTAGCTAAAAAGATAAACGTTCCTTACTAGAGAAGGCTCGGTGTTTGTTGTCTAATGCACAATTAGACAAATCGTTTTGGGTTAAGACGATTGTATATGCTAACCATCTTATAAATAGATTGTCATCGACTGCGATAGGAGGTAAAACTCCTCTGAAAGTTTGGTCTGAAAAAGCTCTCAAGGTCATAGTTTGCTGCGGGTATTTGGAAGTCCAGCCTATTTTAATGCCAAAGATGGCAAGGTGAATCCTGGAGCAAAGAAATTTCTGTTTCTGGGTGTCAAAAGAAATATGAAAGACTACAGGTTGTGGAACCCTAAAAACAAGAAGATTGTGTTGAATCAGCATGTCATATTTGATGAGACTTCATTATTGAAGTCTACCATCTCTCAGTAGATAGAGGGGACGAAGATCAAGGATGTATCGCAGCGGGTGGAGGTTGATGCTACTCCACCTCCTCCAGTTGGTTCGGTATCAGTAAGGACTTCACCAGATATGACACCGGTGGAGATCATGTAGCCAATTTTGATGCTGAATAGGTAAAAGACATTGATGAGAATGTCGAATTATTTGCAACAATTGCAACCAAGATAAAACTATAAAAGTGGGTAAAGAAGCATGAATCTCAAGCTTGTGACCGCGACAAGCTCAAGTTGAAGGCCGTTGTTCTCCATGACGGCAGTAAGGGGGTTCATATGACTCAGCCAACTCGGTTCACTGCTGAATATTCAGGCACAAGTGCTTGAGCTTGATGGAGCTCATTCAATGAACTATAGTTGGCTTGATCCCTTGAGTAAGATATGTAGACAGCCGTAAAGGTGCAGCCATTTGGTGATGCAGTATAATTGAAACTATTTGGGTTCTCGAGAAGCTGATTGGGACTTCACGTAGAGGTGAAGAGTTGGGCTTCACATAGAGGTGAAGTATTGTGTTCTCGATGAACAGATCTTCTGGTGAGAAGATAGTTGAGCTTGTATAAAGGGGGTGTACATCCAGTTTGCTGAAGCCGATGATAGTATTTGGTGTGCTCTACTCAGATTTGGTTAGACCGTCTTGAAAACATTTGGACCGGAGAACCAGTCAATTGTAGAGTCAGTGTTTGCTCATGTTGGATTCTTCTTGAGGTCATTTGGAATGGTGTTCCATTAAGTTACTGAGTTGGAGACACGTTCGTTGGTCGGTTCGTATGGTATTATTTCTCTTTGGTAGAGTGGTAGGAAAGCATACATGGTGCATTTCGTTTGGAAAGCCGAGCTGAAGTTGAAATCTTACAATTGATATTAGAGTTTAGAGAGCATTGCCGGAGGGGACGAAAAACTCAATTTGGATATGGTGTGGTCAGTGGAAAGCAATGGTATATGTGATGGCGATTCATTTTGAAGGAACCGGTTTCGTCTGTTGGCCAAGTCGAGATCGTGTGTCGATTTCGCCGAGATCATGTGTCGATTTCGTTCGGAGCACTCAAGCCGAAATTGTGTGTCAATTTCGCTAGGTGTTCATTGGAGTTCGGCTCAGATTTAAGAAATCTTCACTGAGGTGGAGAATTGTAAGGAGAGAGGGTAAAATCTTGTTGAAAGAGTTTGTTAAACTCTGTTGAAGGTTAGCCAAAGGGCATTGCAATCAATAGAATCAAATACGAAAGCGTATCGGTCATATTAAAGTTGGATAGCACAGGTGGGAACCAAGTATAGCCAGCTAGGTTACATGACTAGTCGACTAATGTGACAAACAGAGAGTTGAAAGTTTCTGTTTCATTACAGATTAGTCAACTAATCTATGTATTAGTCGACTAATCAAGGTTATAAGTCAACTAATTGATGTTATAAGTCGACTAACTCTGTTGTGCGGCCTGTTTTCAAATCTGATTCATAATCTGTTTCTGATCCGATTTTGGTGTTTTTGCTTTCCTTTTCTTCGTGGATTCTTTGGCTATATAAGGAGAGGTAGTGTCCCCAATATTTGTAACCTGTAATTGATTAAATTCAATAAGAACTCTCTCCCCTTGCCCTAAAGACGTAGGCAAATTGTCGAACCTCGTTAAATATTGTGTTAGCTTGTTTTTCCTCTTGTTTCTCTGTTCTTGTCGTGTGAATACTTCTCCGCTGCCTCTATCTCTATTGGTGGATTCCTTATTATTTATTGTCTCGCGTGTGAAAATACACCTAGAGGGGGGTGAATAGGTGTATGGCTAATCTAATGACAAATTATGCGGAATTAAAACTAATTGCAACAAACTATGTGTAACAGAAGAGTGTAGCCGAATTCCCGGTGACGGGCTCTGGACTAACTCCTCTTGATTCCTCCAAATAAGAGTTGAGGTGCTATATGAAGCTCTCTTGGTTCACCACAAGTATGGGCACACACAAACAATATCTAGCATATATGATATGAGCAATGAAATCAATGCAAGACATAAAAGAGAGAGAGTTTAGAGATAGTAGATCAATTGTAACACCGAGATATGTTTTGAGGTTCGAGCCATTGCTCTACGTCCCCGCCGTCCTTCACAGAAGATTTCCACTATACGTCCACACAGGACCTCCCATACAGGGAACCTCCACCGAGAATTTGGCAATACAAATTAGGAGTACACAACTCCTCTCTCTAACAAAACAACCTCTACACAAGAGGCAAGGCACAAACAACAATCACCTCTACACTTAGAGGATAAGGCACTAAGCCAAAACTCTAACAATCACCTCTACACTTAGAGGGATACCAACAAACTCGAAACTCTACCATAATCACCTAACAAGAGGATACCCACAACTCAAAGCAAAGAGACTACGACACTTGGTGGCTCAATAAACCACAAACCAATTTTCCCAAAAAATAAGATCCTATAGATAGGATAGATATGATAGCTCAAGTGTGAGAAAACAAAGTGTTTTGAATGAAAATAATAAAGAAAAACAGTTGGAAAAATCACAAGATAGATGTAGAAATAAAGATCAAAAATCAATTCCCAAATACTCTCTTTTTCTTTGATTTTTCCAACACTTTAAAACAAATAAAGATAATCTTTTTAACCCAAAAACTCTTTAAAATCTTGCTACTAAAACACTTGTAAAGATGAAAAAAAATTGCTCTCTAAAAACTTGTTGAAAACAGCCGAAGAGGGGGCTATTTATAAGCCCTCTCAAAAACTAGCCGTTGCAGTCTGGGAATGCCCAGATTGCTGTTCCGGTCGACCGCCCGGTCGACCGGCCAACGGTCACTTTTGACCATTGTGCGTCCGGTTCGACCGCCCGGTCGACCGGTCCAAGCCATTGGTCGACCGAGGCGCCGTCGCCAGGCAGCACCCGAGAGTTGGGTGCTTTCAGTCGGTCGCCAACCACTGGTTCCGTCGACCATCCGGTCGACCGCCAGTGTGGCTTAGCTGGGAATTATATGCTAGGAAACTTAGATATTTTATACCAATAAATCCCATAAAATCACATAAATTTCACAAAAATAAGTTCTTGTAAGATCTTTGAATAACAAATATGTGTGACCCAAATCAACACATATTACAAACTATTTGAACCATTTTTGTGATATTGAAATTAGGCTTTAAACTAAAATCGGTATTTTTCAAAAACCAAACTTTGAAATGGAAATCCGATTTTTCAAAAACTTGTATGAATATGAAAACATGATATTGAAACAAATTTGAAGCATATTGTATAAGGATAGAATCTAATATACATGTAATACATATATCTGTGTTTTTGACATGAAACCAAAAATAAGTTTTGTTTAAATACAAAACTCCAAACTCATGAAATAGAACATCAAAATAAGTTTTTCCAAATGCATGAAGCACAGATGTATATAGATGAAATCTAATATAAATTAAACCATCTAAACTTGTTTTGATTCTATCTATTCATGAAAACCATATATATGTGTATAGAAATCCAAACCGGTTAAACCGAAATCAACATATTAAAACTTGTGTGTGTGTGTGCGTGAACTTGAGCATATCAACACTATCTATCTTAACACAAGATCAACTGAGGTCTTCTCATAAAACTCCTTCTCTAAATCGACTCGATCCAAACACGATTCAATGAGCTTGACTCCAACCGAGTGCTAGATGTGATCTTGACGCGCGAGCTCTTGAATCTACATGTGTTGCTCCAAAAACTCCTTTGTTGAAGCCAAACACTTACTAATATCTTAGTCAACAACTGAAACTATATAAATACAAGATTGTTAGTAAACTATAACTACATGAGTTAATCATCATCAAAACTAGAGTGATGGGCCTTTGGGCCAACAGCGCGCAATAAGGTTAGGATTGGAGGGGAGGACTGAAAGGGAAGAGGGAATAAGACATTAGAGAAAAGGGATTAGGTTTTTTTTTTAATTGGAGATTCAGGCTGCATACGGTGTCCTCATCCATCCTCTCCTTGATTTTGAATCGATTGAGAGGAGGGGGGGCGAGAGAGAGAGAGAGAGAGAGAGAGAGAGAGAGAGAGAGAATGTTTTAATCTCAATCAAAAAGGGTTCATAGGGGTATTTTTAGGAGTTTATATGCAGAGTTTTAACGGCTATTTTTTGAATTATTAGGCAGCTAATCAAACCATATAATGGTCCGGTTCGGTTGGGTGCGGCCTAGACTCCGGACTTGGTCCCTCTATTTTTGTACCATTTTTCGGTCAGATCCGATCCGGCAAAGAGCACGCGCAATGCACCTGATCTCATTTAATTATGTTAGGCCGTATAACTAACTATATAATAAGATGGGTTTTTATTATATTTTTCTTTATTATTTATAGCATTGTTCAATTTGTTATTAAGACTGAAGATGAAAATTTTAATGATGAAAATTCAATTTTCAGATCATCGTAGTGGTCAAAATTTGACTCGCATCAGGCTGATGACACTTGTCCAAACTACCAAGGGATTCTCCCGAGACATCCACAACTCTCAGAGTTCATCCCGTCCTTTCCGGAGCTGTCCTCCACCCCGAAGACATTTACGATCTGGATCGCATGCCACACTCCAAGGCCTTTACGACTCTGAAATGCTCACCTCCTTAGGGTCTTCTCCTCTCCGAGACCGAACCTGTATCTCCAATAACTGATCATCTTTGATCTCCGCCGACAGTTATGCAGCTTCATTCTCACCCACGTTCATAACGTGTAACGCTCCTATCAGTGTAGGCAGTTATAGACAGTAGCAAATATTTTTGCATGCACTCTCAACCAATCAACGCCAGTGATCACGGCTGTTACAATAAATCCTACACGTGCAAATTGTGCAGATCGTGCAGTTACACCAATTCACCAATTCCGCCTCCACCAATTCCGCCTCCACCCAGCATCCATGTCATGTATATGTTAACGTTCTTATCAAGGAGAGGGAGGTCGCTTCCCGAACACTGAGAGCACATATCACAGCATACTTACAGTTTCTCTCTCTGCCAGTCCATCACCAATACACACCGGCAGTTTTTCCTCTGCCCTGTCTTCCCATTTTTTCACCTACTGATTCTCACACCCGAGGGTTTTAGGCCGGCTTCACAATCGGTGCTCCTAACTTGAAAATGTGTCTCTTCTCTGTGTGCACTAACATGTCCTATCAGAGGCCATCACAAACTGATGAAATTTTTTTCCACCACAGTTATCTTATCCAAAATCTTTCTTAGTTTACGTAACCCTACTTTACCATATTCGATCTGATTAGATTGGACTTGGGCTAGAAAAATCATGCCCCAAGACTAGGAAAATTTTCAACCCAGTACCAGTTGGACATGGACTCGGGCTTGCCCATTGAGAGATTGAGTTAGCATTCTCAATTTTAAAAAAAAAATAATTTGAAAATTTTCGTATTAAAACAATAGAGATTCGGAAACACTAGCTCTGAATTCACGCAACTCACACATTCACAAAATTCAATGGTGAACAAACTCATTTTCTATTTACAGGAAGAGAGAACGAGAAACAGCTGATACAGGAAGAGGTGTGACCAGATCTCAACCTTAGATCTGACTCTGAATTATACAGAAAGAGAGAAGTTCAAAACAGAGACAATACAAGAATAGTTTCTGCTTAGGGAAGACGAAGACACCAAAACAATGCTAAAGAGATTTCAATGTCAGGGAGAAGATTCTTCTGTGGCCTTCTTTTTCTATAGATGTTTTCCAATGAGCAATCAAAAATGTTCATAACATGCAGTATTACCCATGCATGCTGCTCTACAAAGAACTCCCACAGAACAGAGAAGAGAGAAACAGGGGAGGAAAATGAAATTAAGGTATTTCTTGTGTATAAATTGGATTTCTACGAGGGAAACTATAGCTATGATGCCAAAGCCAACTCTGCCCATGCCATCGAAGACTGATTTAAAACGGCAGTCACTGAGATGTCAATTCCATCCTCCAACATTGCACATATTATTTGCATCGATGGTCTCTTGGACGGCTCCGGATCAATGCACAGGCTGATCACATCACGTATTACAGAAACATCTTCGGTCTTCACATTTTCTAGTTCTGGGTCTACTAACATGCTCGTCTTCCCTGGATTTTGTAGCTTCTCCGTGGCCTGCAAAAGGAGTGGAATATATTTAGTCCCTGCAACAAATGTTATTCAGCATATTGCAGTGAACAAGTTTTATAGCTTACTTAGCTTGTTTCTTCTATAAATAGACAAAAATTATATAATATATACAAAGGGAAGAAACTATGGTCAACATCTCACTCGAAAAGCAATTGGATACAGATCTTAGATCTAGTTTATGAGAACTGTTGGTGAAGTTTGAAAAAGCATTTAGAACAGGTAAAGCACACTGTATTAGGTAAAAGAAAAAGGAAAAGTGAAGAAAGAATCAAAATACAACTGCTTCGTTAGTCAATACATAAACGACTACCCATCTGTACCAAACTCCAAAGAAAGAATCAAAATACTTGTATAATAGCTGATCTAACAAAAAATAAGTCTTCACTATGTACTGGTTGATGTATATGCGGTCACCAAATCAATTATCGGATTCTCTTATAACTTTTCTATAAACCAACTCAACATACATTTCAATTACTAAATTCATAAGCGGTGGTAAAGCATCAATGGAACTTTTCAACAAAAAGTAAAAGAACAAAGGTCAAATTTCTTCACTTAATTCTGTGCATTCTGATTTTTAAGCACATGATCGGGTCTACATGTTCACAATATTCTTTCTAAACAAAGAAAATCAAATAATCTTCACAAGAATGGCTGATAGCTGGTTATATAAGTTTAGTATAGCAGACAGCCTAATGGCTAATGCACATAACGAGTGCAGTTTTTCAAGTCCACTGTGTAGAAAAACCGAAACAATAATTTGAGATTTCATTAAAATATCATGTAGATGTACCAACTAGTATCACTGTTAATTTCTTATGGAGACTTTGTAGAACATTTAGTGAAAGAATTCTATGTTCTTATCTTTCATTTGTTACTGATGTCCTCTACATGCCACTTTAGATGTGTTTGTTTGTAACTAAAAGGACCTTGGTACGCTGGTGGAGACTTGGGATACCCAGGATTTGGAATCATGAAGAGAGGTGGGTTGTTGTTGGGGGGGGGGGGGGGGGGGGGGGGGGGGGGTGGGTGGGGGGTAGTTGGTGTTTGAAATAAAGAAAGATAGAGTTGTTTGCTTGTATTTGAAGAAAAAGATTAAGCAATAATATGTATACATCAGATAGGGTTGCATACCCAATCAACTAAACGCCCTCCATCTTTTGAGTAAGGAAGTTTTCCACTAATTAGTTCCAGTAACAGCACTCCAAAGGCGAATATGTTCCCCTGAACAGCCATATGACGTCTCTCTATAGAGTCCACAATTCCATGAAAGGAACCTCCATTGATGAACAATCCCGAATCTGTCTTAACTTTTAACTGTATGGTTTTCCAACTTTCAAAATCAACTAACTGCAAAGGCGTAAATAAAGTTAGAAATATATCTCTGTCACCAAAAGGAATTAGCTATGAACTAACAAAGTAAAAGACAAAAGAAAAGCATAAAAAATGGAGCAGTGAGATCAGACAAGTACATCAAACAGGATGTAGAAGAGCGCAAGGGAAGATCTGTTTACTGCATTTGGAGACGGATAATAGCAGACTGCAAAATTAGATGGCCACAAAATGCCACTTACGAAAGAAGAATGTAGCAAAAAAGAAAAGGGTAAGGCCTCACGTGGAAGTAGTTCTAATAGAGAACTATACAAAGTTCATTGAGGAAGAACCAAAAATTAATTGCAGGCACAAACAGTCAAAAATATAAGACCCTGGTCTCTGATAGATGTCCATCAGACTAAATGTGGTTCCTGATTGACTTGCCATTCAAACAAAGGATATACTGCGTGTTTGTATGAGAAAAAAATCAGATTCTGAACTAGCTAAAGCACTAAGCATCTTATCGAAAACAACTATCGTAAATACTTTGTAAGATTAAAGCTACAAACAAATAATATAAGTGGCTATGCAACAAGCTTAAGGCTGCATGCAACCTCTAATAAGAGAATAAATTAATTTGACATTGGTCCTCCACAACTGTATGCGAGATTAGTGCATAATGCAATGATCAGTGCATATGTTTTCTCAGTTCTTGCCTACCCATGAACATGAGATGTCTCTCACTCGCTTCTGAGAAATGGAGTGATCTTATCATCCATCACATTCACCTGTAGTAGTAATGTAAAGCAAACACGAACCGGTCACCCTTCTGAGAGGCAAGCGAAAGGAAAGGCGAGTAGACTCCTGGTATCAGAGTCATGGTGACTGTTGATCAACTGAGTAAAGTCATAACAGCCTCCATGGTGAATTCTTTGATCTTCCTTTCTTCCGCCAGTTCCATCACCTTTCAGCCCTCTTTCCCCCTCTCCTTCCACAATCAAAACCTATCTAGGCTTTAAATAACCTTGGTCTAAGTTATGTTTTTTTTTAGCACTATGTACACTAGCGTGTGGACACTGGCATCAGTCGTGCACATAAGTGACATAACTCAGGTAAACCTGCCCCTGGCAAGCTGTAATACCTCTACTTTTAAAATACAAAATTTAATAATGAATAATAATATTTTTTTATTGCTTGTATTTTGTGTTAATTATTATTGTTGTTATGTATTATTATTATGGTTATTACTATTGGTAATTATTATTATTATTGTTGTTAAATATCTTTGTGTATTATTGTTATTATTCTTATTATTAATATTATTGATATTTATTTTGTGTATTATTCTTAGATAAGCTCACTTCTTGCCCCCTTATTTTTCTCTTCCTTTTTCTTTCGTTATCTTATTCTTTATCCTAAGTCCAATCCAAACCCAAGTATCCATTTTCATATGTTTTACCTTTACCCATTAGCCCATATCCATTTCCTATCTTTCTTTTATTTTTCCTTAGCTCATTTTCATTTCTTCTATTTTTCTTTTATTTGAGCCAAAACTCAAACCAAAACCTATTACCCAATATCTAATTTTAATTTTATCTCAAATCTAAATCCTAACGAAAACCATATCTAATCCTAACTTACCCAAATCTAAATCCTGCTTTCAAAATCATAATCTCAACTAATTCTATTTCAAAATAAATTACTAACTAATCTTGAAACTATTTTAATCCTTATCCTATCAACTAAATCCTAAATCTAAACTATGTAATTCTGTATCTTAACTACCTAATCACTAACCCTATATCTCACTCTCATTATATTTAATCCTATCTAATCCTATCCATCAAATCTAAATCTTAACCAACCCAATCCTCATATATCCTAACTACTAAATTATATAGTTATATTAATTAAATAAAATTTCTAATTAACCTAATCTCTCATTATCTTCTAATCCTAACCATTTAATCTTAAATTATCCTAATCCTAACTATATAATCATAACCAATTAACATCTCTTATATAAACATCTAATCTTAAACCAAAACCCTAACCTAGTCTTCTCTTTCCTTTGCTGGAAGCCCCAACCCACCATACAGCCTCCTCTTTCTTCTCTAGCGAGACCCCGACAGTAGCTCGCGACACTCCGACTTCCTCGCGGCTTCCGCGTCCTCTAGCGAGCTCCGTCGCGGCCTTCTCCTGGTCGTGTCTCCTCCTGCACTGTGAGTGTAGCCTCTCTTCCTCTATTTCTATATTATTATGTATGTATTTATGTTTGTGTCATTTGTGATTGGGTGTGCATAAATTATTATGTGATGGAACATTTGTAGATATGTGTTACATGTGCTGACTGGGTGTGCATAAATTATTATGTGATGGTACATTTGTGGATATGTGTTACATGTGCATGGAGGTGTGCATGTTTGTTGTATATGTTTATGTAAGAGTGTATGTATGTATTGATTATAAGTTTGTGATTATTGTGTATGCATGGGTGTATGCATGATTATGTGTGTGTATGTATGTATATACTCGTGTGTGTGTGTGTGTGTGTGTATATGTGTGTGTATATGTGTGTGTGTGTGTATATGTGTGTATAGGGGTGTGTACATGTGCATTTATGTGTATGTGTGGCTATATGTGTTTGGTATATGTTACAGCGATGCGGACCTGTTTGTGCGCTCCTAACCCGGTAACAGAAAACCCAGACCTGATCTGAATTTATGTTCGTTATGGACCCGATATGCTGCCGATTTGAAAACTGACCTATAGGATGATCCGGAGATTTGTACCGGTGGAGACCAGACGGTGATTCGGATCCAAAACCGTGTCATTTCATGTGAGTGTTTATTTATTGATCTATTTCAATTTCAGCGGTTTATCTTAATGTTTCATGCGCATGTATATATTATTCTGCATTATTCTGTTCATGTCGGTCTCTATTGTTACATTGTGATTTTCTGATATTATTTTATTGATATATCGTTACTCTGTTACCAATAGTATTGTCGATTCGTTCCATTATTCTAGAAAGATGAGTATTAGTCTTGATCCTCTTTATTAGTAATAACTAAATGAGAATTTAATTGTAAAGTTGAGGAATAATTAATGAGATTGCTTCATTGATAGATTGGATCAGTGGACTATATTTGGGTGAGACTGGATCAGGTGTAGAGAATGAAATTGATATATTGTTGATGTGTGTGTATATATATGCAGAGTTAGTATCTTAGCACTAAGATGTAGTGACTCATTTTATCAATGGGTAACATTATTTGATTTATTAGATCTGTTGATACTTGAATTTATTATTGGACTCTTATTGGAGTGGAGATTGACTTAAAGTTAAGGAGTGTAAACTGGATTAATATGAATTAATAGAGCACATGGATATATAATAGATTCAATAACCTATTATTGAGATATTCTTGTCCTATCATTTCATTATAGATTGTTTACTATTTAGGATTCTGGATTATTTGTGGTATATCTTTGACTGTGAGTTGACTGGACCTAGTGATTAGCCTAGTTCATGTTTGTGGGTGAGTAGTATATTTCATGTAAAGTATTATGAGGCAATTGTTTGGTGGTTATTTAGATAAGAATCTTTTTAAATATTGAGGACTGATAGAATATGATGCTATTTTATTTTAAGACTAAATATACTTTGATATTGGAACTATGTATGGACTTAGTTAGATTTGGAGTTGACCTGAGATGTATATTCTTTATGTTGGATATTGTGATTGACCTTGAGTAGAAGAGAGAACGTGTGATGATCTTTATCGATGATCTTACTGTTATTCCATGGTGAGGATATGACTAGACATAGCTGACTGTTTATTTGAGACTCTGATATATTAGTGACTAGAAGATAGATATACTGCTAATATAAAGGATTATATTAAACCGACAGAATGAGATAGCTGGTTATTGATTTATTGAGGTAATGGTTTACTATATCAGATACTTTGACATGGATTGATACTTTATGTTCATGATGATTGTATTGGGACTATTGTTAATCAGTTACTATTGTATCTTAGTACAGATGGATGAGATATTGATCAGTTCTAGATGAGACTATCTATTGAGCAGTATCCGGGCTTGTTATTGTATTCATGTTATTAAAAGTTACTGAGAAAATATTGTCAGACCGTAACACATGTATTGTTGTATTGTTCCATTGTTCTACCATTTACACGGTATTATTGTCCACATTGTTATTGTTACATCATTGATATTGTTACTGTCACCATATCGTCCCAGTAATTGAAATAACATGATATTAAACAACTTACACTGGAATTGGGAAAACTGATGGAGGAGACATCGTCTGTATTTTGGGTGGACCTAGGATATAGATTGCACAGCCGAAAGAAAGTTCCACTGCAGGGTTCCTGGGGGTGACTGACACCCCGTCCTGTTCTTTTTCCTGTTATATATGTTCCTGACTACCTTGCGGTAGGGCCTCGTTCAGCGCCAAGTGATTGGGCCATGGTTCCGGGTATGTACGGAACACATCTGAAGCATGGACAATGTCTCCAACCAATCAGTTTCAATAATTTAAAATCCTGATTGACACATGTAGTATTCGTAGTATGGGATACGTATATTACATGTGGCAATTAGTGATCGCTGACATAATAATTAATAATGAACTATCTATATATAATGTATTGTGACTGATGGTGTTCATCTTAGACATGTATACCTTGTTGGACACTTGATTGTATACTGGACTCTAGCATTGACTGATTTTACCCACATGATACATATATATATATATATATATATAATATATATATATATATATATATATATATATATATATATATATATATATATATATATATAGACTGTGATAGACACTTGACCTGATTTGGACATCTGATTTTATACTGACTGACTTTATTATTTTCTGTTTATGATATTGATTATTCAGTTATCTTCTATTTTCAGTTTATCATGTTATTGTACACACTGTTTATATGCACCAGCACTTCCCTTTTCTTATACACTCATTAGGTCGCTTCTGATGACCCTGGATTTGCACATCCAGATATTGGATATGCTTTATTTCAGTGATCAGGTATTCAATGAGACCGGACATGTTGCGAGGAGTTAGAGTTTTCCTCTATCCACTCTGGTATTATTGTCTTTCTTTTTATTCCTATTGATTTTGTAGTTTCCCTGATCCTCTATAATTTGCTATCAGTTATTATTCCATTCCTTATTCATATGTTATCATGTGTGGATGCTTATATGTGATATTGCAGTGATCATGATTCATTTTAATAGATTTTTATAACTTGTTCGGATTATTTTAGCCTTAGCGTGTATATGTGGGGTATTCTCCTCACGTATATACGTCGCCGACTCTCGTCGCGACTCCGTTTTCACGTATTTTGGGAAGCATGGCGTGACACAAGCACTTGATCCAATCAGGACCCAACCCATATCCAAATTCTAAAAGCCCGTGGGTTAGGCATAAGTACAAATTTCTAGTTAGACTAAGATCAGGTCTGAGTCAAGAATGACCTGACCAAACCCAGCCCACTTGCAACTAAAACTGGTATGAAGAGACATCTCTTACATTGGGTCTTGGCTTTTACATTTTTACTATTTAGTTACTTTTTTTGCGGGGTTGGGCCTGTACGCAAGTGTCCAGGCTGCAACTGAGTTTGCCATTTAATGAAAATATAATATCATGCGTATTGTTGGACAGTTTTCTTCTCCTACTCTTTATTTGCCCTTTAGTAGACATAAGGTTATCCTCCAATTCTGCTATGGCATAGTAGACAAAGCAGTGTAGCAAACTTTAAAAGACCAACCTCCAATTCTGCTATGGCACGCAATCCTCTCGATCAAAAATGGACAGAAAAGAGTTAAAAAACAAGGTTGTGACGTGAATATTTCAAGAAAGAATAAGATATCTTCTAAAAATAGAAAAACTTGAAACCTATCTTCTGTCTGTTATCGACCTGACCAGATGTATCAAGCTTGATTATCCTATCTAAAGTCTTATCTGCCCCAAACAACAAAAAAAGTAGGATAAATAACCTGATGTACATAAGGTAATATCTAAGGAAACAATTGTTCTGCAATATTTTTTGTTTCTAAATTTGCATGCATCATTAGCACAAATGGATATTTCATGATATACATACAAATATGCTACATATCTAATGGGTGAATTCAAAAAATATACAAATTAATCATATAAATATCGTGTGTGTGTGTCTGCGCGACACACAGAAAAGGTAAGCAACATCAGTAATTTTAGGTATGAGACTTTTACTTATTACTAGTCGAATAAGTGTTCAACACAAACTGAGTTCATCAGGCCAAACTGATGCAACAGCTGGACTTGTGTGACCAAATCTCCCAACTGGCTAAAGCAAGAAAATAGGTTTAAACAAACTATTTCACAATAGACCGGGCTCAATAGTACACACAATTCTTCGCAAAATCAATTTAGGTCCAAATAAATTAGATTCAGCGCAAATGCAACGGATGCAACAAAATCACAACGAATACCTAAATGAATTTTGCTTATGAAAGAATGATATTATTAAAGTATAATCAAAACTGTTTCCAATTATCACACTTTTACTTTCCCACAACCATTACCTATATGCTAGATTGGAAGCCTGAGCAACATAAAGTTCATTTTTCATTCCACCGTAACTAATTCTTACCCAACTAGTGTTGCTAAGTGCAAGTTCTCAAAACTAAACAAGATCACATGAGTGTCCTGGTTATATCTATTGGGATTTGGGTCGAACAAACAGTCCCACATCGGCTAGACATGGGGATGCTCTTGGGTATATAAGGATTTGGGCTACTCCACCTAGAAGGCTAGTCTTCTAAGATGGTGCCCCGAGTCCTTACAACTGGTATCAGAGCCATGCCCCGAACTTAGTCGTGTGTGTGGGTGATGTTCGATCCCCCCAGGGCGCAAAAGGCGTAGTAAAGTCCCTGTTAAGCTAGTTGAGCTCCCGAGATTGATAGCAGAGTCCTGCTTCACGTAAGACATGCCTGCAAACGCGGTGAAAAGGAATAATAAGCTGCAAGTTGTGCTTCACGTAAGCCGTGTACTGAAAAGCAGTGAAGAGAATCTCGTAGAGCATATATGTCTTCCAGGTGTGAAGATGAGCTGACAGGGAAACTCATTGTTTGAGAGGGGGATTATTGGGATTTGGGTCGAACAAATAGTCCCACATCGGCTAGACATGGGGATGATCTTGGGTATATAAGGATTTGGGCTACTCCACCCTAGAAGGCTAGTCTTTTGGGATGGTGCCCCGAGTCCTTACAATATCAGTACCTTATGGAACTTGAGTGAGTGAACATCAGTAGTATTTTTAATTCCATGTCAATTTGAACCATCAATCCACAAACTAGTAAGAAATCAAGAATCACTGCCTATTCCTTTAAAAAAAATAATAAGTTAAAAAATAAAAAAAATAAACTAGCAAGTTCAGACTTCACAGATAATTGAATAAGAATACCTTAGGAGAAAAATCTTCAGTAAGATATACTGCACTGGAGTTCAATTCAGACATTGTGAA
The DNA here is from genome assembly GCA_038442645.1 of Agave tequilana. NCBI lineage: Eukaryota > Viridiplantae > Streptophyta > Magnoliopsida > Asparagales > Asparagaceae > Agave > Agave tequilana. The sequence goes on along the minus strand of JAVJIF010009230.1, from coordinate 192,624 downwards.
GGGAGGCTGCAATTCAGTATGTAAATATCTCAGTCCCCGAGCAACACCTATAGCAATTTTCATTCGTCTGAGCCAGGACAGCTGATATCCTTCACCACCTAATTGAAATTTAATAAGAATTATGGGTATCCAAAGGCATGTGAAACTGGCTAATAACCCTAAACTAATCCAGGAACATTTTTTGACTTACAATGGAGATGCTCATACAATGTTCCATTTGATGCATATTCAAAAATAAGCATTCTCGAAAATGGATCATTCTCTTTGCAATATCCAAGCAATTTTGCTGTGTTCGGATGATTTAACCTTGCTGAATCGGCCACCTAAAGAACATAAAACTTTTCTAAACCTTATTAACTCCACATAGATCCTCCAAACTTAAACTGGTTGTAGCAAACATTACCTTAGTCTTAAAATAGTGCTCAAGATAGCTTGTCCAGTGGCTCTCTGAGATGCAAAGTGAAATGACAGCAACTTCAGGGCCGTCCTTCATTATTCCTTTATACATTTTACTGTCTGGAGAAGACCCGATTATGTTGCTGAAATCTTCACAAGCTATTTCAAGCTCTTGCCGGCTCAACTCCAGCACATCTTTTAGCAACTCGTTATCTGCTTGAAGAAGTATTAGTGAGAACCATATATCTGATCCAATAGCAGACAAATTATATCTCATTCATTAAAGCAACAAACTAAAAAGATAGAAGACTGGAACTAACCAATTGATATCATTATCTGATCCTTCCAAGTTGTTGTTCTCTTCCAAGGGATTATGACCGAGGACTTTGGTTTCCATCTTTTAAGAGCAACAACACAGCTTACTAAGAATACAAAAACAAAAACACCAGTGGCCACTTCTAGGATCAGAAGCCATTTTGGTTCTTTTCGCTTTTTGTGTTCATGCTCCTCATGGGAATCTGTGGCTGTATCTTTGGCTACTTCCTGGCCTTTACCAGAGATACGTAAAAGAGAAAAGTAAAAATGAGGTGTTGTGTCGATATAAAAATTTTCAGGATATGTTGCCTTACTATTAATACAGAAGGCATGGTGTCAATTGAAAGTTTCAGCATCCCATTATGACAGTTCAAATTACAAAACCAATCCAGCATCAAGTGTGAGGTGTGTTTTCTAATATTAGGAAGAACGACCGATTGTTAATAATGAAATATAAGAACTTTGTTTTATGTTCAAAATTGTTTCATTCCGTATTGTTGTGCATATATGCTCTCTAGGACATCAAGGATTATCCCCAGCACACAAGCGCGCGGGCAAGCAAACACACACACGATGTGCACAATTGCTTTATTTCATATTGCACGTCTATAAGATCTCTAGGACATCATGGATTCTCCATTCATGTCTTTGAGGTGCATTAAACTTCTGAAACATCTACACAAGCGTGCACGCGCACACACAACACTCATGGAGAAAAAGAGGGATGGAAGGAGGTTCTGAAAGCCATAAGATTTACCATCCTTTACAATAAACATGGCATGTTTCTAAGAATCTGAAAACTCACAGTGACAGTACTGCAAGCCATCAGATTACCAGCATTTATAATAATTGTCTATTTCAGTTGCATATTTAGGCCACTTCTCACAAACTTTGGGACATCATTATGTAATGATGGTCAATGAACTGGCTCGGCTCGGTTCAATCAGTTTAAACCATTCAAAAAGTTGAAATATTGTATTAAGCATACAACAACAACAACTAAGCCATTTGACCTAAGTATTTGGGGTAGGCTACATAAACCAAAAGAGAATTACGCCGGATCGGGCACATAGATCAACTTTCTCCACTCATTCCTATCGAGCAATATGCCTTCATTAAGACCTTCAGCCTCTATATCTTGTCGTATCACCTCCATCCATGTTTCTTTGATCTCCCATGCGCTCTTTTAACTTGCCCTAATTTGATACGCTTTACTCGCCGGACTGGCGCATCTGTAGATCTATGTAATATCCATATTTTCAAAATACAAGACTTAATAATGAATAATAATATTTTAATTTGTGTACATGATCTTGTGTTAATTATTATTTAGTGAGAGTTATTATTTTAATTGTTAAGAATTTCTAATATCATTATTAGTTATTTTAAATTTCTATTAGTATGTAAGTATTATTGATTACTATTATCATTTTTATTAGTGTTATTATTACTGTTAATATTGTTATTAATATAATTAGTGTTAATTATTACTATTGTTGTTGTTATTATTATAATTAGTGTTAATTATTACTATTGTTGTTGTTATTATTATTATTGTTATTATTATTGCATTTTTCTTTCTCCTTAGCCCAATCCCTTTGGTAACCATTTGTCCAAACCCAATACACATATCCCTATAATCCATATACCCATTACCATATACTCGTTACCCATATCCAATAGCCTATTTCCATTACCCAATGCCCATTAGAGCCACAACCCACTATCCAAATCTATCCTATATATAATCTTATCATCATCTTAAACCCTAAACCTGTGTCTTAACCTTAATCTCCATCATCTCCCCTACACAGCGCCGTGCACAGCACTCCATCATCCCCCACCCTTGCCTCTCTCCACCGCACTCCAATCTCCCTCAACCCCGTGACCTGGCCAAGCTCTACCCCCGGGCACCACCTCCCTTGCAACCCCCCATGGCCGAGCTCTCCACCACGCTACCTCCCATGTTGTTGTTGCCTCCTTAGCCGGATCACAAACTTGCTAAAGCCCGACGCGCACTGCACCCTCCTGCACAGCCATGGCGCCCGGATCCCTAACCTTCTCCATGCCCTGGCCGCCAACAAAGCCCCCCTCCCCCCGGCGCCATGCTCCACAGCCAAAGCACCATAGCCGGCAACTCCCTCCATCCCACAGCATATCTCTATGGCCTTTTCCTCTTTCTCTTCACCCCAGGACAAGCCACACCAGACCTCCCCTTTGCCTCCACCTCTGCGCATCTTCCCCACCAGCACAGCCCGGATCCGCATGCACCTACACTGGCCGTGAGCCATCCCCGAGCCCAGGCTTCACCCTTTCGGCAGCCCTCTTCATGTCTCTCCTCCTTGGATGCTCCACACTCCGTCGTGATCCTCTGTGGTAGCCCGATCTCCTCCGGCAAGCCTCTGCGGCCTCCGTCGGCAAGCAACTGCATGGTCGTGCAACTTTCCCCTTGGCCGTAAGTAGCTCTCCTCTCTGTTATATATTTGTCTGTGAATTATTTGTGATTGGTGTGCATGAATTACTATGTGTGGGTACTTTTGTAAATATGTATTATTATGTGCATGGTATGTATGTAAATTTGTGTGTGTGTGAGTGTGTGAGTGTGCATGCCTGTATTATGAAAGTGTATGCATGTATTTATATTATGTATTAATATATGTGTAAGTATATAATGTGTATGTATGTATACTCATATGTATATGTATGTATGTGGGTGTATACTCGTGTATTTATGTGTACCTGTGAGTTTATGCACATATGGCGTACACGTGTGGCGTACATATATGAGTATGTTATGTATGGGTGTTAATTCCCCTCCCTCTCTGTGTGTGGTTACGTGTTGCAGCGATTCGGACTCGTTCGTGCGATCCAAACTCAGTAACGGGAGATTCGGATTTGTGCCCGTTATGGACCCGATACACTGGTGATTCGAAGACCGACCCACAGATGATTTGGAGATCTGTACCGGCTCGTGCAGTGAAGACCAGACGGCGATTCGGATCCAAAATCGCATCATTTCATGTGACTGTTTGCTCTTGTATTATTTTTCTTATTTATCGTTGTCAGTAGTATTTATATGTTACTTATATCATTTCATGTGACTATCTAATTTATTTTACCAGTATGATTAGCCGTATTATTTCATGAGATATCGATGAGCGTTCACTTTAATTACATAGCTTATTTGAGCGCTTATCAGCGTCCTTTCATGTGTTAGTCGTTTGACGATATTAGCTTAGGCGTAGCATTGATGTATCTTAGATTGTTACTTGTTTCAATATATGGATTGGCTGTTGTAATATCCCTATTCCATAATACCATTTTAGTAGTAAGTGATAATATTTTTGTACTGTATACCTGTATTGGTTATTATTTATTGCACTTGTTATAAGTACATATTATAATTATTGTTATTAGATGTTATTATTATTATTAGTATTTTGTTACTATTATTATTAGTGTTCATATTATTGATTTTTCTTTCTCCTTAGCCCAATCCCCTTGGTGGCCCATTTGTTAAACCCATACCCTTTTAAGCCCATTACCCATTTGATCCAAACCCACAACCCAAATCCTATCAAATCTAAATCCCAACCAACCCCCTAAATCTCCACTAAATCCTATCTTAACCTAACTAATCTTTCTCTCCTCCCAAACCAACAGCCGCCCCTCTCCTCTCCATTGGCCGGATCCTTCCCTTGGCGTATTGTTTGGCCGAACCTAACATCCAGCAGCTCCCACCAGCGCCCACCTCTTTCCTTGGCCGTCTCCTCCTGGCCGGCAACATCTCCAGCCGACACACCCCATTGCGTGAGTAAATCCTCTCCCTCCTCTTGTCTGTATCTTCATGTGGGTGTCATATATTGAGTGGGTTTGTGTTTACTTAATTGTATACTTATGTATGTGTGTTAAAAACATTATTGTGTGAGTGAATCTCTGTTTTATCTCGATTCTTGAATCCCTCTTTCTCTTTGCTGTGAGTTCTCTACAATACTTATTTGTAATTTAATATTAGCTTATATTATGCTGTTGAATATTTTTCGTCATAACTTTGTGTAATTAGACTCCTTTTTTTTTGTGATCTTTTTGGTGGATACTATTGCTTTTGTCGTTCGCATCTTTTCCTTTCATGAAGACAGTGGTATTTAACTTTTTGGCACTATTGAATTTAGTGAAGTTAATTGCAAAAAAAAAAAAAAAGGATTTTGTTAAGCCATAGTTAGCAGTTTTCCTACTTGCATATTTTATAAATCATATTACCTGGTTGCTTAGAATCTCTTCCATTGCCATTCAATAATTTCCTAATGAATTATACCCCCACCTTGCTTCCTGGGTTTCTATATAGTTTGCATGTGGTTTCGTGCAATCTTTTCTACTGCCTTTTAGTTTTTGTTCATAACCCTTAGATGGCAACCGCCATTGAAATTAAACATAGTTGCAGATTATGTTAGCTTAACCTACATTTATATATTTGCAGCTTCATGAATTTGTCTCTTGAATTAACATGAATTATTGTGGACAGTTGGTTGATTGTGTGACTGTAAAATTTTATGAATTAAACTTTAAATTCAGGGAAAGTAGTAAAAATAATGATACAGAAAAAAAATAATATAGGAAAGAGAATCTAGCACGCATATGAATTTATACACGAGTTAGGTGTCATCGAAAATGAAAATAGATAGAACCAATGTGAGATAAATTTGTAAATGATAAACTGCCTATGTGTGTTATTTTTGCATGGTTATAAAAAAAAAACTACATGTTGTTGATATTGAATTATATATATGCATGCATGTGTTATGTATAATCATGTATATGTATGCATGATTTATATACATGTGTTTCTATTTATTAGTATAGATGGGTGTGTTGCATTGGCGTGCACAAGTTCAGGCGAGCAGGCCGTTCTCCTGATCCACGCCAAGCCGTCGTCGGAGACCAGCACGGTGGCCTTCTCCAGCACCTTAGCCACCCTCCCATGCAGTCCGTTGGCAAGGAACAACACCGCAGCGACCGCGACAGCGACTCGCCCGACGACGCGCACAGCAGATTCAGAACCAGACCAGCAGCACAGGCAGTGAGCGAGCGGCGATTCCAGGCCCTTCCGGCGAGCGCGAGACCCCCAGATTTGCAGCCAGGCCTTCCCCAGGACCCTGGCTACCGTCCTATGCAGTCCGACAGCGAAGAACGGCACCACGGCGACCGTAACGGCGACTCGCCCGGTAACGCGCAGATTCCCCAATGTGAGTGTATTCTCCTCCTCCTTTTGATTTCTTGTAGATATGTGTATTAATTCTATTATGATTCAATTGTATACTTGTGCATGGAGTAAAGTAGTAATTGTGTGCATTGATATGTGTAAGAGAGGGCACATATGTGTTTTATGGTGTGAGAGAGCAGGTATCAGTATGACATGTTTCTGGCTGTCAGAGGCCTATTAGTCGACTAATACCCTTTATTAGTCGACTAATGGCCCTGTTAGTCGACTAATATATGCCACTAGTCGACTAATTGGAATTCCTGGAAGTATGTAACTCTCTGTTTCCATGACTAGTCGACTTGCCATCCTACCTAGTCGACTAATCCCCTTTATAGTCGACTTACTCTACCTTGTTAGTCGACTATACCTTCCTCTAGTCGACTACTCATCTTTCCTAGTCGACTAGTGTCTGTCTGAATGTTATGTATAGACATCTGATGGATTGAAGACTTCACCCATGGGTTATGTAATGCTTATTGATGGATGACTATGATCTTGAGGGATAGATATTGGTGGTAATGACTTAACTTATCTTGATAGAATTTATATGCATGATATGTATTGCCGAGTGTTGGGACATAATGATTGATCATTATAGGAGTGGTGATTGTGAAAACTTGAGAAACAGATTAGATTGTTAGAGTGAGAGAGCTGTGTCAGATTATGGATATATATATTGGAACGACAATTATGTATCAGATTACTTGATGTGTATTGATACTTGACGATCATGTGACCATTGGACAATATGAATTGGTTGTAATGACTTTGGATTGATCTGGGACTTATGATACTTACATTGAATGATGATCAGTTATTGAATATGACTTTATTAGTTAAGTTGTGCTAGAAAATGATGATGAGTTAGAAGTTATCCAGAATCTATATTCCGTTTATTGGAGCCTGACTTGCTTTGAGATGAGATTGACGTGGTTGACAGTTGGGATCTATTAGATGACATGTTATTAATGATGGGTACCAAGATGTAGATATTCTAGATTACATGTTGTTGAGGATGTTGTACTTCAGAGTGTTCAGATAGCAGTCATTACTTTATCAGTGGGTAAGATCATTTACTGATGACTTAGACGATGGATATGAGTTGATTTCATGCTTTGTTGGATTATTCTATTCTTGACAGTAGGTTATTACTCACCTTGTATATATTGATCTATCTGAGAAACCTGACTGTTATTATTTGGTATCTACCTGATAACTATCTTGTTCATGTTACTGAAATTTGCTGGGAAAATATTATTACACGGTAACAACACCCGCATGTTCACTTGTTATATTCCTGTTATACCGGTGTCCTGTTCATGATATTATACACTCCTGTTATACCGGTACCCTGACTTTCACATGTTGATATTGTTACCGTGATTACCACCGAGTCATTCCAGAGATTTAAGTAACATGTATACTAATAATCTTGATAAACTAAAACATGATAACAAACAACTTGCACTGGGATTGGGGAGATTGATGGAGGAGACAACGTCCGTATTTTGGGTGGACCTAGGATTTAGGTTGCGCAGCCGAAAGAGGGTTCCACTGCAGGGTTCCCGTGGGGTGACTGGCACCCCGTCATGTTTCCTGTTATACATGTTATACATGTACCTGTTCCTGTTTACATGTTCTTGACTACCTGGCGGTAGGTCCTGGTTCAGCGCCAGGAGTCTGGGCCGTGGTCCCGGGTATGTACGGGACCCACCTAAAGCATGGACAATGTCTCCAACCGATCAGTTTCAATAACTTAAGGGCATCGATTGGCATGTGTGGTAGGCGTAGTATGGGATGCGTCTATTACGTGTGACAATTGGTGTTCGCTGACATAATTAATAATAAACTGTTGATGCTTTGTGACTGACCGTAATCACCCGATTGTATATCTATTTATATCATTATGATAGACCCATGATTGTAACCAGGACCAGACTTATGACCAGACTTGGATACCAGCTTAGTGACATGTGATAGGTACATATTTTGACATCAGTTGCTTGTTTACTATTGTGACAGTTGTCTTTTATCTTTATTCATTTTGATTATCAGTTATACTATAGTGCAGTTATGTATCTTGTTATTCAGTCTGTTATATCAGCAATTGTTCTTATTATTATTTATGCACATTGTTTGTTCTGCACGTGTTCTTTCCCCCTTTACACACACTCATTATGGTCGCGTTCTGACGACCCTGGATTTGCACGTCCAGATATTGGACGGTTGTTCTAATGTGCAGGTATTCGATGAGACGATACGCCTTGCGAGGAGCTTGGGTCCTCTTCCTTTGATTCTGGTATACTTGCATTTTTATTCTTGTTTCCTATATATCACCTTTGACTTCTGTTCAGCTGCCATTTTTGTCCTGTTATTCATTGCTATCATGTGTAGTCTTATATGTATTATTGCAGTGACCTTTGATTATTATGCTTCTGATTTATAGCTTGTTCAGGTTACATTTAGGCTTAGCGTATATACGTGGGGTATTTCCTCGCGTATATACGTCGCCATAACGTCTCCGTATCTTTAGGATCGGGGCGTTACAGAGTGGTATCAGAGCCTAGGTTCGACATAAAAGAGAACCTAGTTCCTACCTGTAACCTGAGACAGTTATGTTGACACTGCAATATACATATACTATTCACGTGATAATATTGACTCCATTTGGAATTGATCGTCCTCCCTTTGGAATTCCGTTCTTGACCTGTTGAAATTCATGATTCCAACACTTCATTTAGAGTAATTTGGATGTCCATCTTGATTTCATTCTTCTTTTCTATTCTTTCCTCCTGATTCTATCTCTTGAGATTGGTTACTCTTGTTGAAGCCGGTACCGAAAATTAGAGCGCGCAGCGGAAGCGTGGTGAAGTCTTGATGCAGTGAGAAGTGGTGTAGAAGCTTCATCTTTTTCCTAACTTGATTTGTATCATTCCCCAATTTATTGAAATTTCGAGGACGAAATTTTTATTAAGGTGGGTAGAATGTAATATCCCTATTCCATAATACCATTTTAGTAGCAAGTGATAATATTTTTGTACTGTATACATGTATTGGTTATTATTTATTGCACTTGTTATAAGTACATATTATAATTATTGTTATTAGATGTTATTATTATTATTAGTATTTTGTTACTACTATTATTAGTGTTCAGATTATTGATTTTTCTTTCTCCTTAGCCCAATCCCCTTGGTGGCCCATTTGTTAAACCCATACCCTTTTAAGCCCATTACCCATTTGATCCAAACCCACACCCAAATCCTATCAAATCTAAATCCCAACCAACCCCCTAAATCTCCACTAAATCCTATCTTAACCTAACTAATCTTTCTCTCCTCCCAAACCAACAGCCGCCCCTCTCCTCTCCATTGGCCGGATCCTTCCCTTGGCGTATTGTTTGGCCGAACCTAACATCCAGCAGCTCCCACCAGCGCCCACCTCTCTCCTTGGCCGTCTCCTCCTGGCCGGCAACATCTCCAGCCGACACACCCCATTGCGTGAGTAAATCCTCTCCCTCCTCTTGTCTGTATCTTCATGTGGGTGTCATATATTGAGTGGGTTTGTGTTTACTTAATTGTATACTTATGTATGTGTGTTAAAAACATTATTGTGTGAGTGAATCTCTGTTTTGTCTCGATTCTTGAATCCCTCTTCCTCTTTGTTGTGAGTTCTCAACAATACTTATTTGTAATTTAATATTAGCTTATATTATGCTGTTGAATATTTTTCTGTCATAACTTTGTGTAATTAGACTCCTGTTTTTTTGTGATCTTTTTGGTGGATACTATTGCTTTTGTCGTTCGCATCTTTTCCTTTCATGAAGACAGTGGTATTTAACTTTTTGGCACTATTGAATTTAGTGAAGTTAATTGCAAAAAAAAAAAAAAGATTTTGTTAAGCCATAGTTAGCAGTTTTCCTACTTGCACATTTTATAAATCATATTACCTGGTTGCTTAGAATCTCTTCCATTGCCATTCAATAATTTCCTAATGAACTATACCCCCACCTTGCTTCCTGGGTTTCTATATAGTTTGCATGTGGTTTCGTGCAATCTTTTCTACTGCCTTTTAGTTTTTGTTCATAAACCTTAGATGGCAACCGCCATTGAAATTAAACATAGTTGCAGATTATGTTAGCTTAACCTACATTTATATATTTTGCAGCTTCATGAATTTGTCTCTTGAATTAACATGAATTATTGTGGACAGTTGGTTGATTGTGTGACTGGTAAAATTTTATGAATTAAACTTTAAATTCAGGGAAAGTAGTAAAAATAATGATACAGAAAAAAAATAATATAGGAAAGAGAATCTAGCACGCATATGAATTTATACACGAGTTAGGTGTCATCGAAAATGAAAATAGATAGAACCAATGTGAGATAAATTTGTAAATGATAAACTGCCTATGTGTGTTATTTTTGCATGGTTATAAAAAAAAAACTACATGTTGTTGATATTGAATTATATATATGCATGCATGTGTTATGTATAATCATGTATATGTATGCATGATTTATATACATGTGTTTCTATTTATTAGTATAGATGGGTGTGTTGCATTGGCGTGCGCAAGTTCAGGCGAGCAGGCCGTTCTCCTGATCCACGCCAAGCCGTCGTCGGAGACCAGCACGGTGGCCTTCTCCAGCACCTTGGCCACCCTCCCATGCAGTCCGTTGGCAAGGAACAACACCGCAGCGACCGCGACAGCGACTCGCCCGACGACGCGCACAGCAGATTCAGAACCAGACCAGCAGCACAGGCAGTGAGCGAGCGGCGATTCCAGGCCCTTCCGGCGAGCGCGAGACCCCCAGATTTGCAGCCAGGCCTTCCCCAGGACCCTGGCTACCGTCCTATGCAGTCCGACAGTGAAGAACGGCACCACGGCGACCGTAACGGCGACTCGCCCGGTAACGCGCAGATTCCCCAATGTGAGTGTATTCTCCTCCTCCTTTTGATTTCTTGTAGATATGTGTATTAATTCTATTATGATTCAATTGTATACTTGTGCATGGAGTAAAGTAGTAATTGTGTGCATTGATATGTGTAAGAGAGGGCACATATGTGTTTTATGGTGTGAGAGAGCAGGTATCAGTATGACATGTTTCTGGCTGTCAGAGGCCTATTAGTCGACTAATACCCTTTATTAGTCGACTAATGGCCCTGTTAGTCGACTAATATATGCCACTAGTCGACTAATTGGAATTCCTGGAAGTATGTAACTCTCTGTTCCATGACTAGTCGACTTGCCATCCTACCTAGTCGACTAATACCCCTTTATAGTCGACTTACTCTACCTTGTTAGTCGACTATACCTTCCTCTAGTCGACTACTCATCTTTCCTAGTCGACTAGTGTCTGTCTGAATGTTATGTATAGACATCTGATGGATTGTAGACTTCACCCATGGGTTATGTAATGCTTATTGATGGATGACTATGATCTTGAGGGATAGATATTGGTGGTAATGACTTGACTTATCTTGATAGAATTTTATGCATGATATGTATTGCCGAGTGTTGGGACATAATGATTGATCATTATAGGAGTGGTGATTGTGAAGACTTGAGAAACAGATTAGATTGTTAGAGTGAGAGAGCTGTGTCAGATTATGGATATATATATTGGAACGACAATTATGTATCAGATTACTTGATGTGTATTGATACTTGACGATCATGTGACCATTGGACAATATGAATTGGTTGTAATGACTTTGGATTGATCTGGGACTTATGATACTTACATTGAATGATGATCAGTTATTGAATATGACTTTATTAGTTAAGTTGTGCTAGAAAATGATGATGAGTTAGAAGTTATCCAGAATCTATATTCCGTTTATTGGAGCCTGACTTGCTTTGAGATGAGATTGACGTGGTTGACAGTTGGGATCTATTAGATGACATGTTATTAATGATGGGTACCAAGATGTAGATATTCTAGATTACATGTTGTTGAGGATGTTGTACTTCAGAGTGTTCAGATAGCAGTCATTACTTTATCAGTGGGTAAGATCATTTACTGATGACTTAGACGATGGATATGAGTTGATTCCATGCTTTGTTGGATTATTCTATTCTTGACAGTAGGTTATTACTCACCTTGTATATATTGATCTATCTGAGAAACCTGACTGTTATTATTTGGTATCTACCTGATAACTATCTTGTTCATGTTACTGAAATTTGCTGGGAAAAATATTATTACACGGTAACAACACCCGCATGTTCACTGTTATATTCCTGTTATACCGTGTCCTGTTCATGATATTATACACTCCTGTTATACCGGTACCCTGACTTTCACATGTTGATATTGTTACCGTGATTACCACCGAGTCATTCCAGAGATTTAAGTAACATGTATACTAATAATCTTGATAAACTAAAACATGATAACAAACAACTTGCACTGGGATTGGGGAGATTGATGGAGGAGACAGCGTCCGTATTTTGGGTGGACCTAGGATTTAGGTTGCGCAGCCGAAAGAGGGTTCCACTGCAGGGTTCCCGTGGGGTGACTGGCACCCCGTCATGTTTCCTGTTATACATGTTATACATGTACCTGTTCCTGTTTACATGTTCTTGACTACCTGGCGGTAGGTCCTGGTTCAGCGCCAGGAGTCTGGGCCGTGGTCCCGGGTATGTACGGGACCCACCTAAAGCATGGACAATGTCTCCACCGATCAGTTTCAATAACTTAAGGGCATCGATTGGCATGTGTGGTAGGCGTAGTATGGGATGCGTCTATTACGTGTGACAATTGGTGTTCGCTGACATAATTAATAATAAACTGTTGATGCTTTGTGACTGACCGTAATCACCCGATTGTATATCTATTTATATCATTATGATAGACCCATGATTGTAACCAGGACCAGACTTATGACCAGACTTGGATACCAGCTTAGTGACATGTGATAGGTACATATTTTGACATCAGTTGCTTGTTTACTATTGTGACAGTTGTCTTTTATCTTTATTCATGTTGATTATCAGTTATACTATAGTGCAGTTATGTATCTTGTTATTCAGTCTGTTATATCAGCAATTGTTCTTATTATTATTTATGCACATTGTTTGTTCTGCACGTGTTCTTTCCCCCTTTACACACACACTCATTATGATCGCGTTCTGACGACCCTGGATTTGCACGTCCAGATATTGGACGGTTGTTCTAATGTGCAGGTATTCGATGAGACGATACGCCTTGCGAGGAGCTTGGGTCCTCTTCCTTTGATTCTGGTATACTTGCATTTTTATTCTTGTTTCCTATATATCACCTTTGACTTCTGTTCAGCTGCCATTTTTGTCCTGTTATTCATTGCTATCATGTGTAGTCTTATATGTATTATTGCAGTGACCTTTGATTATTATGCTTCTGATTTATAGCTTGTTCAGGTTACATTTAGGCTTAGCGTATATACGTGGGGTATTTTCCTCGCGTATATACGTCGCCATAACGTCTCCGTATCTTTAGGATCGGGGCGTTACAGCTGTCTAGTTCATATTCGAGGGTAGATGATATATTTATGTATAGTATTTATTGACAATTGTTGGTGATATTCTAACTGGAATACTTTTGGATATTGAGGACATGTAGATGTGACATAGCTTTATCGACAGACTGTTTTACAGACACTTGATTTGTGTATGACTTAGAGTGAAAATTGACCTGAGCTTCATATTCCATTCGTTGGATTCACGATTGATATGTAGATTGGACGTGTGATGGTTGGATTATGATCAGATATGTGAATATGATACTCTTGACTCTGATGTATTCGATGAGACTGACTTTTAGACTGTTAGGAGCTATTATTTCAAGTTGATGAGTTTGATTGAGTATTGATGACCTTATTGATATTGACTACTATATGTAGAGATGATCTAAATTCCATATTGATCGAGAACGTTACACTCTTTAGTTATGATCTTGATTGGATTGGATAGCGATGATCGGTTAGATGTGATATACATTTATTTCAGGTTCTTGAAACTTAGTTACACCAGTGACTTAGACGGTGGATATGTCGATGACTTTGAGGATCAGAGTTGATTGATAGAATGAGAGAACTGATTATTAGTTTATTGGACTTGTGATTTACTATATCGGATTACCTTGACGATGAACTGAATACTTGATGGTTTATTGACTGTATTGCGATTATTGTTAGAGAGACTTGTTATTGTTACATTCTAGTTGAGATGGATGAGACTCTCTATTGATTAATGTTCAAACTTGTTATTAGTATTATTTCGTGTTACTGAAAGTTACTGAAAAAGTATTGTTAAACCGTAACACCATGTACAGTCTTAGTGTTCATTGTATACACGGTTACTGTTACTGTTCACTGTGATTGTTATTGTTCACCGTGTATATGATTACTGTTTACTGATATACTGTACTGTTATTGTATCGTCCCAGTATCCTAAGTAACATGGATATTGATTGTTATAACTGAATTTAATAATAATGTAAATGAACAACTTACACTGGGATTGGAGAAATTGATGGAGGAGACAGCGTCTATATTTTGGATGGACCTATGATATAGGTTGTGCAGCCAAGATAGGGTTCCACTGCAGGGTACCCGGGGATGACGGACATCCCATACTGTTATTGTTATATTGTTACTTTAGTACCTAGCGGTACAGCCTGATTCAACGTCAGGCATCTGGGCCGTGGTCTCGGGTATGTATGGGACCCACCTAAAGCATGGATAATGTCTCCAACCAATCACTTTCAATAACATAAGATTTTGATTGACACGTGTGATAGGCGTAGTATGGGATTCGTCTATTACATGTGGCAATCGGTGTTCGCTGACATAATAATAAATGATAAACTGTTTAAATGCATATTGTGACTGACTGTGTTCGCTTGTCATGTTTATACATACGATATGATGACACCTTATACATGTATGCTATGTTGGATACCCAGTGATACACATGACTTGATTAGACATCTGATTCTATTACTGACTGCCCTTATACTGTCCATTTATATTTTGTAAGTTATTTCTGTCTTATTCCAATAAAATTTTTCATCATATGCTCACACAATATATGCATGTTCACCTTCTCCTTTATTCTTACACATTTATTGAGAGTTCTGACTCCATGGATTTGCACATCCAGGTCCATGTATATTCTAAATTGCCGATCAGGTATTTGGAGAGGATCACCCACTTTACGAGGAGCCGGAGTTCCCTTACTTGGTCGTCTCTTCTCGATATATTGTTACTCTCCTTTATTCAGTCGTTCCTTTTTGATTTCCTACACTAGACTTTTGTTCTATTCTTTCATTCATATGCTATCATTGTGTTAGATATTTATATGTCATATTACAGTGATATTGATTTATCGTAGTAAATTTTATAACTTGTTCAGGTTACTTTAGACTTAGCGTGTATACGTGGGGTATTCACCTCGCGTATATACGTCGTCGACTCTCGTCGCGACTCCGTTTCCACGTATTTTAGGAAGCGGAGCATGATAGTCTTCGTCACACATAACCAAACTATCAAGACGGTTTTCTCTCATCTTCTCTTCTATAAGGGTTACGCCTATCTTAGTATGAATATCCTTATTTCTCGCCTTATCTCTTCTCGTGTTACCACACATCCAACAAAACATGTGCATTTCCGCTACACTCATCTTTTGGGTATGATATCTCTTTATAGCCCAACATTCTGTGTCATATAACAAAAGCTGACCTAATAGCAGTCCTAAAACTTTTCCTTCAGCCATAACGGAATGTTACGGTCGCATAAAACTCCTATTGCACTCCTCCATTTTAACCAGCCGGCTTGGATCTTATGGTTGACATCACTATTGATCTCCCCATATTGTATTAAGCATACTAGTCAGAGAAATCGGATATGCATAGAAACATACATATCAAGCAGTAAAAGAAGAAAACTTTTTTCCGGAAGGAAAAGGACAAGCTTCCACAAAGAGTAGTTCATAGTAAACTGGATGTAAAAGCCTATTCATTCTTGTAGTGCTGATGTAAAAAACCATAACCATCCTAGAATTCATATAAAGGCAGTTAGCATCAATGGCACAATAAGCTTTTCCCAGATTATTTCATATATCACTTAAAATCATAATTGAACTAAGAGGCTCAATTGAATCCTACATTGTGAAGTAGAGCGCTGAAAAGTGAAGTCTTTGTCCTCAAAGCAGTTTCCTTGAAAGCTTGATCTGCAAAACAGTCCATAAAGCAAAATTTTAACCATATTATAGGTTGAAGGCGTGTTATGGATATAAGACTCGTACCTTGGAAGGTTCTTTAAGCATGGAGGTATCTTTCCAATGAAAAAATTATACGAGAAATCTGCAAATTTCAACTGAGGAAGCTGACATAACCCTGCACTCTTATTTTTAGATGGATACCTGAATCAGGAAAATAGATGAGCATCAGTATCCTGTGAGAATATAAATATTAAATCAACAAAATAAAATTACGAAAAATATTATAGAAAATTATTCAGTATATATTAGCTTATCTTTCCACAATCTGAAGGCAATCAGAATAGTCCATCATGGTATTTAGATATAAAATAGTAAATCATTTCCCTATATAGAACACAATGCAAGTTTGTGTTTGGTGGCTAAACATCAGTGTGAGTGACAACAAGAGACTGGTACAAAAAGAATGGCCAACAAGAAGAAAAGAGAAAAAGGGCCAAAATGCAAGCAAAAAGGTTTACTACCATCAAGGGAGTTAATTCACTATATTTAATGAACGAGGGGAGATTTGAATTTTAACTCAAAACAGGCATGTCTTTGTGTCTCACAATTATAATTTTCATCTGCCATTATAGTATTGATGAACTTTTGACTGCGTAGGTTGGATGTCAAATATGGAAATCCAGAATCATACTCAGTTTGTGTTATGGTTTGGAAGAAAATGAGGGAAAGGAAAAAAAAAATTGGGAGAAAATAATTTTTACTGCTTGGTTGTGAGGGAAACCAAGAAGAAAAAGAAAGGAGAAGAAATTGAATGAAAATATTAAACACAATTTTCTTTCCAGATTTCTCTCCTCCAACAACATAGTGAAAGTGGGGGAAAATGTATAGAGGAAGAATAACTTTTTGCATTTATATGTATATTTCTCTCTCTTTCCCAGCACATAAACTGTAAAAACAATTTTCTTTTCTTTTCTTTTCTTTTCCTTTCCTTTCCTTTCCTTTTTCTTTCTCCTTTCTTTTCCCTCATTTTCTTCTTACACAAACACAGCCATAGTAAACGCTTGCAGATGCAATGGGGGGCTTGACATATTTTCAGACTATAGAAGCAACAAAGTACAAAGTACATAAGCAAGCATAAGAAAGCGCCACTTAAAATAATTGAGCTAAGTTAAAAGTAACTTCTTAGAGAGGAGACTTTTTGCCTTAAAGTGGTGGCAAGACAATTCATGATAAGAACCAGAAGAACGCCATTTAAGTTACATTCTCTTTTCAATTCATGAATAGGATTCTGTTTCTCTGGGTAAATTTATTTTGAATACCATAAACTATCATGGTATTCCCAAAAACCGCTTAAATTATTAAATCCAAAAATACTACTACAAGTTCCTTGAATTTCAAGAAATACCTTCCGTCAGTTTGTCATTCCACAGTTGTCACGTGACTATCACTTGTCTATTTTATGATCAAATTGCCCCAAATCTAACACATGTTAAAATGTGTCTTTTTTCATCAAATTGTTAGTATAAAGATAGTTAGGTCTTTTCGTTAATGCCATTTAGGCTCAAAGTGGGGAAAGTATAGTTTGTGGTAGTATTTTGAGCATTTAATAGTTTGGGGAGTTTACTAAGATTACGATGATAGTTTATGGTAATACTAAGAAATTTAGTCATACATCTTATGCCCCTGCAATGGGGATAATTTGCTAACTTCCCAGCTCGTGTTCTAAAACAACAATAAAAATAAGATCTTTCTTGTTTTAGACGTCATTTCAAACAGAGACCTATAAATGCATTGGCTTTGAACATGATCGCAAATGATTTCTCAGGAACCACAGGTTGAACTTTCTTACAACAAACACATAGAACTTCTTTCCCTTCTTTTCTAACTTTTTTTTGGAAAATATAGAAGCCAAATAGTTTATGGTGACTTAGAGATTTTCATCACATGCACATGCACGCACACGCGCGCACAATGAAACTTAAACCTCCTAATTGAAATACCATATAACCTCCAATTATCCATCATACGTGTGTGAGGGCACCACACAAACACACACTTTTACACTTGATGAAACTAGAAACTCCTAATTTGAAATATCCCTACATAAGCATAACCTCCTAAGCATGGTTTGAAATATGACCCAATATCGATATTTTAGCCCGATATGATATGATCGATACACAATAAAAGTGACACCCGATATTGCTGATATGATGAGACAAAAACCTGATATTGCCAATTTTGATACCAAAATCCTACGGGCGATACCAATACCATACAGAGATTTCAAATCATGCTCCTATATTATCCATTTCAAAGAGATTCAGGGCATTGTCATTTTAACATTTCTACTTTCTACACAATTTTCTTTGATGAGATGGAAAAATTAGCCTAAATGTCCTACCTTTTACATCTTCTGCAAGCAATTGAAAGGTAAAGTAATCCTTAGAGATGTCATAGAATTTATTTATGATCTGATACTAGTATACTCTTGCCTTCTAAAAAAAACAATAACAAATCAAAAAAGGTCATCAAGCATAAAACATTATTGATGTAGGACGGAAGGAGATTTAGGGTTTGTGGTGGGGATTTTGTAGAATTGGGGAAGAATAGAACAAAAAAGAAAGATATGATCGCGGATCGCAACCCGGATCTTGGCTTCACCGCCTATGATTCAATCCATGGGGATTAAAATCAATACCTAAAGCAAATAGCTTCATTTTTTTTATCAAAATCATTCAATCCTCAGAAATCTAATACATACGTGCATCGCATGTTTAATTATTGATAAACTCAAATCTACTGATCATCAGAACCCCAAAAACATGAGAGAGCCGCATACATATCCCTTTCCATCTCATTGTCATCAGTTTCAGTATTTATATATTTTTCAGAAAAGTAAAATTTCATGAATAAACTTAAACAAAAGTTCAGAAATTACCCAAGAATCTTAACGGTTCGAGCTGGACTTAAATCGAACAAAAACGGGGTCTGAAACGCTGATCTTCTGCTGCAAGAACAGTACCAGCACCAAATAGAAGCTTGTGAGGTCAGATCTAGTATCCAACTGCTGTGAAATCTTTCTAGTAGCTCCGAAAATCAGTCATGCATCCAATGCTTCAGATGAAACTCAAATCGGACTCCGAACGGACCTTAAAACACTCCGGACTGCGGCTGCACTCTGAAGTGAACAGTAACCGTGAATAGTAAAAA
Source organism: Agave tequilana (assembly GCA_038442645.1). Taxonomy (NCBI): domain Eukaryota; kingdom Viridiplantae; phylum Streptophyta; class Magnoliopsida; order Asparagales; family Asparagaceae; genus Agave; species Agave tequilana. The sequence continues at coordinate 173,233 of JAVJIF010009230.1, read as the reverse complement.
AATTTTGAAGTGGATTTTGTGGAAGGAAAAAGCAGAAAATTCAGCTCTGATACCAAATTATGTGGGACGGAGGGGGAATTTAGGGTATGTGGTGAGGATTTTGTAAAATCTGGGAAGAACAAGAGAAAAAGAAAGATATGATCACGAATCGTAATCCGGATCTTGGCTTCACCACCGCCTATGATTCAATTCATATGGATCAAAATCAATACCCAAAGCAAATAGCTTCATTTTTTTATCAAAATCATTCAATCCTCAGAAATCTAATACATGGCTATATATAGACCTGACCACGGTTCGAACCTCGGTTCGAACCGGAACCAGGTCAGGAAAATCAGAACTAGAACAGGAACCGATTTGGTCCGGTTCCGAAATGAACCGAAACCGGGCCCCGTCCGGTCGGGTTCTGGTTTGAGATGTTCAGAACCAGGTTCCCGGTTCTTAACCATTTATTTATCTTTTTTTTGTTGGGGTCCTCGCTTGTCAGCCTAGGCCCAAGCCAGGCCAGGAGTCCAGGCCCCAGGCGCCTGGCCCAGGCCCCAGACCTGATTATTAAAAAAATTCCTTTTAACCTTGCCGGCTTGCAAGTTCGAACCCAGGAACCTCAAATTCGTAGCACAATGCTCTAACCAGCTGAGCTAATAGAAATATATTAAAAGATTCAGTTATAAATATTAGTGCATTTAGTGTTAAAAAAAGCGAATAAGAACCGAATTTGGAACCGGACCTCGTCCAATTCCGGAACCGGAACCAGCCAGACCCGGTCCGATTCCGGTTCCTCCGATCCCGGAACCGGGAACCGACGATTCCGGAACCGGGACCGACGATTCCGGAACCGGGGTCGGGTCTAGTAATATATAGCCTACATTACGTGCATCACATGTTTAATTATTAATAAACTCAAATCTACCCAAATCACATTCAAATAACCACTAAATTTCAACAAAATCGATGCAAATTTAAATTCAAATAAAAATTTAAATTATGCCAAATATGGCTTGTCGATTTCCCATCAATTATATTTCGAAGAAAATATATAGAAATAACAAAAGGAGTTTGCTAGATGTGTTTGCTTGAGATGGGAGGGATCCCAATTTAATGGAATTTTTGCTCCTAGGTGCAAAGACGGTGGAATTTGTCCACAATATTAATTCAATCAACAAATAAACAAATATAACAATAATTTCACTTTCCAAAGAATAAACCACAAGAAAGTCTAACTTACATCCCAATGGTCTTAGAGGGTGGCTTTACAATGTTGCTTGCAGGAATTACTCCATTCAGATTATTCCTATTCAAACGTAACTCGACAAGGCTGACCAGACTACCCAGTTCAGGAGGTAAAGAACCAGTCAACCCATTAGACTGAAGTTTTCTGAGGGAAAGGAATTACAAAAAGAAATCAGTAATAGCTCAATAACAGCAGAAAGCAAAAGGCAAAAACAGAACTCCTTTGTACATTTTTGTAATGCTAGTCAGCCCTCCAATCTCTGGAGGAATAGGCCCCATGAACTGATTCACACTCAGATCCAACACTTTCAGGCTTTTCAGCTTGTCAATTTGTTTCGGTATTGTTCCAAGAAGCAAATTATTATCCAAAATTCTGCAAGATATCATTGAGATTAAAGAAGCTCAAGAAGCACCTTCAATAGGTCCGCACCAAATAACAAAAGAAAAAGGAAAAAAAATTAATAATCTACATACAATTCTTGCAAGGAATTCAGCATGCCAATTTCCGGTGCTAGGAACCCTTTCAAAGATGAATTTGAAAGCTTTCTGCAAAAAATCCAGATCAAACAATTACAATTCAGATATCATATACAAGCCTCAAGTATGTTCGAACTACCAAAAATTAAGAAAAGCTACATATCAAATTTAGCTTAATTCACACCTCATCATATATATCATACAAACAATAACTATTCAGCACATAAATATCAATTCAGAGATAGAATCCAAAATTAGTGCATAGCTCAATTCTTACATGTATTCTATAAAAAAAGACACCACAAAATCAAAGGTAACGAGAGATTTATGATCCTCACATCGAAAACACTTTATTTTGAGAGCAAGCCACACCAGACCAGCTGCAAGGATCTCCACTGAGGGTATTCCAATCTGATAGTTTTGAAAGTGGGTCTTCAGAAATAGCTTGTTTGAACGCTTTCAGTGCTGAAACTGCAAAACAAACCATCAAAAAAAAATCATCATAGCCAGCTCTTCACAAACAGCCAAAACTAAACCCAAAATGGAAAATTTCCTAAAATTACCACACAAGTTTAACAATAGATAAAAACTCTAAACATAAGCAAGTAGTGAAGAAGCATACCCTCATCATTAATCAAGGAGAGAGAGGGCAGAATGAGGAGAAATTCCCATAGGATAGCCAGAAGGAGAAAGAAGAGAGGAAACCCATGTAATCTCATATTTAGAAAACTCCAAATTTTAAGCAAGTAAATAACATGAGACACCCAAAATGGGAAGGAAGTCAAATTTTATTAGCGACCCATGAACTGAAAACACTCTGTAAAAATCAAAAGAACAGGGAAATCTTTGAAAGGAGAGGTCTAAATGGAAACAGGTAAGAAAACCCACATGTGAGAGTTGGTGAGAGGGGGCTGAAGGAGTTCAAAAGAACAGAAAGGATCTGGTTGTTTTGGGGGTTGGGGAAAATATTTCCCATTTTTTGTATTTGGTCCCAAAAATTAATTGTGTGTGAGAGAGAGAGACTATAAAATATTTTTAATATTATTATTATTTGGTCCCAAAAATAAACTTGTCTATTTGATTTGCGAGGGGGTGAGATAGAAGCGCTGACAACTTGACGCCGTAATTTCCTCAGTAACGGGGAATTTAGAGCTCGGATTAATGGTATTAAATTATTGATAATATCTGTTTGTTATTTGAACATGGACCGAATTTTTTTGACCTTTTCGTGACTGCCTCCAAGTGGTCATGCCTCCAGTGGGACCTACAGGATAAGGTTTACGTGTGAAATTATTGAAATGGTACGAATGTTGTTAGACTTACATGCACAAGTTTTGAATCTTATAAAAGGATAATTTACATCAAGCCCCCTGAAGTTTAAGATTTATCACTAAATTATTGTCTTGAACATATCTCCTAAAATATCCTCTCTTGCTAAAAAGTAGAGTTAAAGTTCGAAGGACAAAAGAGAAGATTTTTACCTAATGAATCGGAGAAGGCCTCCTTGTGATGGTGGAGATCACGAGTTTGAGATAAGAAAATTTTAAGTTAAGAAATTTTCGCATCTACTTGGAAAGTAATATTTTAAAGTTCTATCTTTTACCGTATTCTCCACAATCTATTCTAATGTAAGTCATGTATTTTTTTCCAATTAATATTTAACTTTTATTAAGAACAAGAATGATGGTCTAATGTAACTAAAAGTTTACAAAAAATCGTTAATGAAGGAGAGAAGCTTAGCTCGAACAGTATAACCCTAAGCTTTTTCTGTTGGAACAAAGATGGAAACTAAACTAAAACAAATAAAATTTCAGTAACGTAAATTTGGTGAATATGCTTACTAATATTATGCACTTTTGTATGGAAAGGTGTATGGTAAGTTAGCAACGGTGAAGGGATAATATTCTCAAAGAAATGATAAATGAGGGGAAAAAAATGGATAGTGAGCAAAGCTAGTTTTTGAGGTGAAAATATCAAAATAGTTCTTTTTCTATGATTACCTATAATTAAGTATAAAATTTACTTGCAAAACAAATAAAACCAAATGCCTGGTGAATTGGTTATTGGAGAATATCAGACTGTGGGTCACCCCCTCAAGTTCTGGAAGGTCTCTCATGCTTTTCGAAAGGGTAAGGAGCCTGCCATTCAGGAACGAAGGGGTTCAGCTCAGTCTCTCTGTTTTCTAACGTGCTTGCCTTTGGAGCTGGAAATTATGCTGAATGGGGATGTGAGAGGGTATCAATGTAGCAGGGCTTGCTGTAACAACAAAAGAAAATTAGAAACAAAAAGCTATAACTTATTAAAAAGGAAACATGTTATTGTCATATCGATCCCTGCTATCTTTTTAATTTCATATTAACTCTCAAAATTTTCTATTTTCACATCGACACTCCAAAAATACCCCCTCCTCGTTAGTGTTGTTTATTTATAACAGTAGAGAGGTATAAATACAGTTTTACCCCTCGCCAATAACAGCAACTGCAGCTACAGCAGGTTCGCCCCGTCGGAGATCTCTTCTTGGTACAGTCGCAGGTTAGCAGTTGAAGTGTGCTTGCCCTACCAGAGATGGCCGGAGATGGGTTGAGTTAGAGAGAGAGTGGGCTTGTTGAGAGAAAAATAGAGGAAATAGATGATGGTATATGGTAAGTTCACATATTATTTTAAGATATTTAAATTAAAAAGAGAATATTTCAATAATATTTTGATTTATAAATAGAAAAACTAATATAGAGGAGTATTTTGTCCCCTTATAAGATTTGAGAGTCCATTTGAAAATATGAAGATTTGAGGGTTACTTGAAATTAAAAAATTTCAGGGTCCATACTGCAACAACTCAAAAGAAAAACCTTAAAAGAAATAAAGCTTCTCACACGGTGTTCCCCCTCCAGGTACTCTTGTATGATTACCCCCTAAATTTGTCCTTTTGCACCCGCGTTCATTTAAATATCTATATGTTCGTATAAAAGATTATAATTTTGCACATATGTCCTTCCAAAATTTATCTGTTATATGCACAGGTTAAGTTACAAGTGCAGAGTTAACATGTGCATTAAAATTTCAAATTAATCAGGAAATCATGTGAATTGCAAGAGTCCAGAGAAACTAAATAAAAATGTACTCCTAGTCCCTATATAAAATAATCAGCTATGTGACTAAGAAGTTTCCTAGCTCTAACATTATCCTTGATTCAAAGGATTAGAAATAGAGTATTGTCATTAAAACAAGCAAAAAGCACAAGCTTTGGTACTGTGATCTGGTTTATTTAATAAACGAGTTAATTAATTGCATGTGATTGGGATTTAGATCATGGGATATTTTGAAGAAGGTGGTGATAAATTGGGGACCAACGTTTGGGAATGGGAATCTATGCGCGAATACTACAACCTGAACATTGAAGCTTATCACACACATTTAATGTCTGCTAACTCACCGAATACTGGCATTTCCAATAATTCTTATTCATTCCAAAACATCTTACAAAGAAAATATATACAAATAAAATGTTGCGCCTACGACAACAACCTGATGAGGATCCCCTGAATCTCCCAAGCACAAAGAACAATCTCAAACAGTACAAACCAAATACCAGAGAAAGCACACGCGCAAACAAAACAATCTAACGAGGTTCGGCCTCAATGCCTACGTCCCCGGGGCAGTCAAAAGAGAGATTAATTATTAGGAAGATTGATTACAATTGCTAGCAGCCTCTTTGATCTCAAGAGAGCTCTAGGATTCTATTTTCTCAGGTACAAAACCCTAGAAAAATAACACAGCCTTTAAATACAAACAGGTTTCTAAACCTGCACTCGCAGCCCGCACCCGCTTGTCGGTCGATCGGGCGGTCGACCGACCCCTTCTACCGGTCGACCGGTCGGTCGACTGGGTGCCCAACAGAGAGTTGGGTACTTTCAGTCGGTCGACCGGATGGTCGACCGAGCTCCAACTTGTGCACGTTGTGCACGTCGGTCGACCGGGCCGGTCGACCGAACTCCTGATCCTGCGGGCGGTCAACCGGGCCGGTCGACCGCCAACCTGTTCCTGCTACTGCTGCTATTTTTCTGCTGCTGTTTCCTTCGTCTTTTCGTCGTCGACTTCCTTAGCGATCACCTCAACGACCCCTCGGCAATCCATGTCAATTTCTTCAGCAATATTCTCTCTTTCCAACAATTCTCCATCTCGGTGAAGATTCCAAATCTGAGCCGAACTGTCCATCGACTCGAGAGCGGCTGCACCAATGTGGTTGCCTACGTACCCTGCCCAAGGGATCAAGCCGTCCGTAGTTTATCCAAATGAGCTTCAGCAAGCTCAAGCTACCTGAAGGACATGGAGCAAAGCTTTGCAATGTGCAAACTTCACTCCCGACACCACCTTAGTAAGCATGTCGGCTGGATTCTCCGAAGTGTGAATCTTTAACAGTTCGATGTCACCCTCTTCTAGAATCTCCCGAACGAAGTGATACCTGACGTCAATATGCTTCGTCCTTGCATGATAGACCTGGTTCCTGGCCAAGTAGATGGCGCTCATGCTGTCACAGTTAATCTTCAACAAATCATGTTCCGCGCCCAAGTCATCTAGCAATCCTTGAAGCCAGATTGCCTCCTTCATGGCCTCTGTCATAGCCATATACTCAGCCTCTGTGGTCGATACAGCGACGGTAGACTGCAGTGTGGAGCGCCAACTCACCGGTGCCTGAGAGAATGTGAAGACATATCCTGTTGTCGACCGGCGCTTGTCAAGGTCACCTGCAGAGTCTGAATCAACATACCCTATGCACTCTTGCTTTCCCATGGAGTCCTTCTCAAACACTAGGCCTACATCAATTGTTCCTTTGATGTACCTCAAAATCCATTTCACAGCTTCCCAATGACCCTGTCCCGGATGATGCATATATCTGCTCACCATGGAGACGGCCTGTGATAGATCTGGTATCGTACACACCATAGCGTACATCAAGCTACCCACCGCACTGGCATATGGAACGTGAGACATATACTCACGTTCTTGAACACTCCTCGGAGACATCTTTGCAGATAATTTGAAGTGAGGAGCCATAGGTGTACTTACAGATTTGGTATCCTTACTGATATTGAACCTCTGCAGTACCTTCTCCAAATAGCCCTTCTGAGTCAAACTCACCCTGCCAATTCTCCGGTCTCTAGTGATCTCCATACCCAACACTTTCCTAGCTTCGCCCAGGTCCTTCATCTCAAACTCTGATGATAGATTCTTCTTCAGAGCATCAATAGCAGATCTCGACCTCGAAGCAATCAACATATCATCTACAAAAAGAAGTAGATAGATATATTCACCTGATGGTAGCTTATTGTAGTACACACATGGGTCATAATGGCTATGTGTGTACTTCTTCTTTCTGATGAAGCTATCAAATCGCTTGTACCACTGTCTAGGAGACTGCTTCAATCCGTACAGCGACTTCTTCAGCTTGCATACTAACTCTTCCTTCCTGCAGTCTTGTAACCTGTAGGCTGTGTCATATAGATCTCCTCCTCTAGATCGCCGTGGAGAAAGGCGGTCTTCACATCGAGTTGGTCAAGGTCCAACTCATTCTGTGCAACGAAGGCCAAAAGAATACGAATTGACGAATGTTTAACCACAGGAGAGAATACCTTGTTGTAGTCAATTCCTTCCCTCTGAGCGTAGCCTTTAGCCACCAACCGAGCCTTGTAGCGCACTGCATCTCCTTGGAGAGATCCTTACTTCTTAGCATATACCCACTTGCACCCTATGGCCTTCTTCCCGTTGGGTAACTTGGTGAGTTCCCATGTGTCGTTCTTGTAGAGAGATTGCATCTCTTCATTCATGGCCTCTTTCCACATCCTCGCTTTGAACTGATCTCAGCTTCTCTGAAGGTAGATGGAATAGCCTCCTCAATGACTGAAAGTACATATGCTACGACCATATCAGTGGTGAGCCAACCTGGTCTCCTAGTGTTCCTCTTTGGTCTTTCAACTGCAGTTGGATTGGGAACAGTACCCATGACTGTTCTTGACCCTGTTCCTCATCTTCAGCACCTCTTCCACTGTCTGATCACCGCCCTGTGTCATCTCAGGAATGATCCGAACTGATGCTGATTCCTCTAGAGATGGTGGATCTGCATCAATCTCCACCTACTGTAATAGCTCCTTAGTCCTGCTAGTCTCCACCTGTTGAGAGACCGTAGGCTTCATCAAAGAAGCCTCATCGAACGTGACATCCCTGCTGAGTATGAACTTGTTGTCCTTTGGGTCCCAAATCTTGAACCCCTTGGTTCCTCGCTTGAAGCCAACGAACACCCCCTTCTTTTCCCTTGGGTCCAACTTGTCATCTTTGACATGGTAGTAGGCTGGACATCCGAAGACCCGTAGCAAATCATAGTCACCAGCAGCTTTTCCTGATCAAGCTTCAAGAGGAGTCTTCCCCCTATCGCAGACGACGGCAACTTATTCACAAGGTGGTATGCATACGCCAAAGCTTCAGCCCAAAACTTCTTTGATAGTCCTGCATTGGATAACATACACCGGACCTTCTCTAGCAAAGTCCGGTTCATCCTCTCAGCCACCCCATTTTGTTGCGGAGTCTCTCGCACCGTGAAGTGTCTCTCTATGCCCTCATCAAGGCATACCTGTAGGAAAGGATCCGATTTGTACTCTCCTCCATTGTCAGAACGGAGGACCTTAATCTTCCTTCCCGTGCTTCTCTTCAGATTAGCCTTCCACTTCACGAACAGTTCTAGGACTTCTCCTTTGTGTCGCATGGTGTACACCCAACAGCGCCTAGAAAAATCGTCAATGAACGACACAAAATAATGGTTACCTCCAATCGATGCAGTCTTGGTAGGTCCCCAGACATCCGTGTGAACATAGTCAAGAATACCCTCCGTGCAGTGTGTTGTGCCAAACTTCACCTTGGTCTTTTTGTCGATGATGCAATGCTCACAGAAATCCATCTTGCAGGTTTTGGCACCCTTCAGCAACCCTTGCCTCGCAAAAGCTTGCATTGACTTCTCTCCTGCATGTCCCAGCCTCATGTGCCACAGCCGGGTTGAATCTTCCTTTGGACTGGTAGAAGCTGAAAAAATACCTAGAGGGGGGGTGAATAGGTGTAAGTGCTAATCTAATAAACTAAATGCAAACTAAGTGCGCTAAATGCGGAAGCTAATGCAAATTATGCACAAACTAATACAATACAACAAGTGTAGCCGAATTCCCCTTGCGAGGCTCTGGACTAACTCCCCTTGATTCCCCTTGAAATGGGTTGAGGTGCTATGTGAAGCTCCTGTTGGATGAGTATAAGTTAGGCACACACACAAGCAATCCAAGCAATATGAAATATGTGCACACACAATCAAGCCAAGAATATAAGAATGAATTTCAATATAAAAGATGCAAGGCAACACAAGCAATGTATAAGATATGTATGTAATGAATGAATGATGCTTGCACAAAGTAAAGAGAGTAAGGGTTAGAGAGACAATGGATCAAACGCTAACACAAAGATTTGTTTCGAGGTTCGAGTACCCAACTCTACATCCCCGCCTACACCACCGTGTAGGATTTTCCAATCCACTATAGGAGTACCAAACTCCTCTCTCAACCTTACAAAGCCACCGAGGCTACAACAACCACAATCCACAACACCTCTACCGAAGAGGCTCACAACCAACACTATCACCTCACACTTGAGGGATACAACTCAATCACCCGATCACCTCTACCGAAGAGGGATTCACAAATAAAAGGGTGTTTACAACAATGAGGTTTACAACAAACAACCTCAAACACTTCTCTTTCCTTTTCTCTTTTCTTTTTCTCCTTTTCCACAAAAACAAGATCCTAAGAGTTTAGGATAGATGATATAGCTCAAGTGTGGAAACTAGGTGTTTGGAAAACAAGCAACAAAGAAAAACACTTGGGAAAATCCTTGCAAAAGATATAGAATGAAAACCAAGACAAATCTCCCAAATTCCTATTTTCTTTGATTTTTCCAAAAACCTAAAACAATAAAGATTAAGTCTTTTTAGCACAAAAACTATGTTGAAAACTTGTTTAAACACACTAGAGAAACACAGAAATTTTTCACCTTAAAAACCTTGTCCAAAACAATAGAGAAATGGGGTATATATAGCCCCTAGGAAAAACTAGCCGTTAGGCTGATGTGGCAGTCTGACCAACTGCCGGTCGACCGGCCCGGTCGACCGTCAACGGTCAAAAATGTGACCGTTGGGCAACATCGGTCGACCGGCCCGGTCGACCGAAAAAACCCGAGAGCAGAGCTCTCAACTCGGTCGACCGGTCCGTCGACCGACTACATGTGTCGCCAGCGTGCACGTTTGTGCACATCGGTCGACCGACCCGGTCGACCGGCCACTTGGTGCGGTCGACCGGTCCGGTCGACCGAACTGGCCTGGCAGGCACAGTGCAGATCTGCACAGATACGGGATTTGAAAATAGGTCTTTTCACTCAATAAAAATCCCATAAATTCACAGTAAATCTAAAAAATAGTTTTAATCACAATAAAAACTGTTTTTATAAAAATATGTTTTTCTAAAACTTGTTTTATCATTTTATGTTAAAACATAAACATGTGATAAAAATTTCAAGACAATATATCAACATATCAATTCATTTTAGAGTCTTGCAAATTTTATCAAAAACAAAACCTGTATTTTGTCAAACTTGATTTTTCCAAAACATGAATAGGGATCAAAATAAGTTTGTTTACCAAGTTAAAGCATGTATGTATAAATAGAAAACATCTACTATACATATACCATATGTAAACTTGTTTTGAACAACTATTCATAAAAACCAAATATCAAATCATAAAACGTGTGTGTTTTGTGCACTTGAGCATATCAACTAAACTAAGCTTTACAAATGGATCTAAAACTCAAACTCTAAACTAGATACCTAAGTCTTCTTGTCGATCTTCATCTTCAAGTAGACTTGCTCCAAACTCCGTGATTCTCCAAGTGCAAAGGTATGATCTTTAAGCTTTGGCACCGGAATCATCATGAATAGCTTCTAATCATCTTGTTGAAGCTAATCACCAACCTAATATCCTGTTAATGATCTGAAACTTAGAAACACAAGAATATTAGTAAACACAACTACATGAGTTGATCATCATCAAAACTAGAGTGGAAGGCCATTGGGCCAACAATCTCCCCCTTTTTGATGATGACAAAACTCATGGAGTTATATATGCATGGATTAAAGATAAGCTTCAAGGAAGCTCCCCCTTAACTCATGCATAACAAATGAATAAATAAATATGCAATGAATATCAAACATGAAACATGCGTATGTATTGCATAAACAATAAATGGTTCTAGATATCAAATGGAATATTCAAAACAAAATAAGCTCTAGATACCAATTACAAAGCAAACTCTATATATCAATTAAACTTAATATTCTTGAGAGTAAAACATAATATATGCATATAAAACATAAGCATGCATATAAAACACAAATACTTCTCCCCCTTTTTGTCAATCATCAACAAAGGGTAAACAATCAAAACCATAGATAGAATGAGGGGTAAAATCTTTCTCCCCCTTTTTTTTTGTCAATCAAAATAATGCAAACAATGTTCTCCCCCTTTTTGTCTAAAACAAAAACAAAATCAATAAGGGTGACTACAAACATGATATCAATTAAAAATATGTCAATGAAGCATCTTGATACCAATAAACAAGAATCAATATATGTTATATGCTATATACATTCATGAAGAGGAAGACGCTAAGTTAGCTTCCCTACACATATGCATTACATGAAGAAGGGATGACAAGCCCTAACTCACATAACACATATTATGTAATGCATAAGAGGAGATGTGAAGCTCCCCCTACACACGTATATCATATAAAGAAGAATTGTCAAGCTCCTCAATTTATAATATACTCAATATGAATCTATATGTAAGAGAGATGTTAAGCTCTCCTTGCATATAGGAAATACAAATCAAAACTTTGAATATTTTCTTTAAACAAAAATTTTGAAAATACCAATTGTAATTAACATAAGTCTTGAATTCTTAAACATGAATCTTGAAACCAAAGCAAATTTTGAATTTCTTAAATATGATACCAATTGTAAATATTTTACCATTGAAAAGATTTCATAGAAACATTGATACCAATTGTAAGAATTGTTCATTTTAAAACATATAAACAACTTTTAATCATAAAGTGTGGGAGTACAAATACAATTGAAAGACAAAATATGAAATACTCATTTTCTCCCCCTTTATGAAATACAAACTAAAGTCATGCATAGTCTTGATAACAATTTAAAAGTAATCAATTTTAAAAAATTGAAACTCAAGCACTAGCATAAACACAAACATATATATGTATGAAAGATAGATACCAATAGAAATTGATATACTTGAAATTTAAGCATACATACATACAAAACATATATGAGTATACAAGAAGATCAAAATGATACCAATTGACATAACAATAAGTTCAAGTGTATACATCATATTATCTACCACCCAATCATAATTCAAGTTTTAAAGATTTTCAATTTAGAGCATACATGAACATGATCTCCCATCCTACCGCCCTTTAAAGGTAGGGGTTTTCAAAGATAGATTGAAAATGTAGTTTTGTTTGAAAATCACTACCAAAATGAAGAACACCGCAACTAGTTAAATGGAAAACTTGTTAACTAGCACGAAATCCTTCAAGCAAGGAATAAAACAAAATTGAAATTCACATGATAATCATCACTCTAACCAATAAAGCATAACTCATGAGAAACAAAAACATGAGCAATAGATATGAGTGTATAAATAATGTGTGAAGATCATAATCATGAAAAAATATTTCATTAAGCTCAATTATTCCTTAAAACATAATTCCATCAAAACTATTTAATCTTCAAGCATATGTATGTCTAATACAAACTATAGTATACATACATATCCAAAACATAACGAGTCCACAAAATATATGCATTAAGGCACGTGGCTCAAAAAGGATACTCATGTATAGTCAATAGTTTGGATAAGATGGACATATACATGAAGTTAAATATTGACACAATAAACATGATAATCATGAAAACATGAAAAGCATGAAAAGCATGAAAATTTAGCTTTTCATTAAACAATTTGATACCAATTCTTTTCAAGGTATATGTATGATTTGTCAACACAAGAAGTATACATACATATCCCTTAAACACACTTTGAGTCCATAATAGATATTTGCATGAAAGACAAATGACTCAAGGGGTATACATGTATATCTTCAAGTTTGGCAATAATACACATATACATGAAGTGAAAACTCATAAAACAAATCCAAAAATGGAATACAAGTTTGAAATGTATGAATCATCAAAACTAGACTATACTAGCACATCTAATGGGTTCAAATAAGCGTTCAAACACAAATATATTTATAGATTTATTTGTAACCCACTCTATGTACAAGTATATCACTAGTCTTAATGAAAACTAACATCTAAACATATATTCAAAACATCAAGCATCAAAACAAATATAAAAGTCATCATGATAAAGTTAAAACATGATTACTATGTAAATTCACATGTATTAGATTCATGATGTACACTATAGCTTAAACAAAAGTGAGAACACTAAGTATGATTCAAATAAGCATGTGTGTCTCAAATACTATACATGTATGTCAAGGATCTAATAAACATGGAATGAACATACTAATCCATAGACATCAAAAACATGCCATAAACAAATGAATATGAAAGCATGGGAGTTTAGGAATCGTTACCAAAACCTCAAGGCAACTCTCCTTGTCTCCAAAACTTGGTGGTCCTCTCCACCATCCTTCCCTTGAAAGTGATGCATCCATTTTGATTTCCATGAAGTCCGGAACGCATCCACTCCAAGGTGTCATCACTCTCACGTCATGTGAGAGCCCACACCTACATCAAAAACAATAGGAGGGGTGGTCTTTGGTACCCATATCTTCTTGGGTCCATGGGGGTTAGTACCTTCTCTAACCCAAACAAAATTCTTTGCTAAATTAGGAGTATGTAATCTATCATAACAAAATTTAGTAAGGTGGCCCTTACGTCCACAATGTGTACATGTGTACACATGAGCATACATGTGATGGGTGTGTCCGTGAGGAGCATGTGTATGCCGTGAAGGGTGTGCATGCATAAAGGATGGAACTTGTTTCTTTCGAACCAAGGTTTCCAACCGTGAGTGATTCATGGCACATTGGCTCATAGTGGAGCCCAAACAATCTACTCTCTTCTTTAGCATACAAATATCATCATTAATCCTAGAAGAAGAGGTACATGCATTAGGTAGTCTAGATGAAGAGGCTACACTAGCATGGCAAACATGAGCATCAATCTTATTTTGTAAAAACTCATTTTTCTTTAAACAAATTTCTAAATCCTTTGAAATAGAATCAATTTTAATTTTCAAAGAATTATTTTCTTTTATAACAAAATCTACTTTTGAAGACAAATTTTCATTTTTCTTCAAAATAGCATGGCAATCATTTTTAGACTTTAAAAATTCATTTTCTTTAAGTGCAAGTTCTAATTGAGATCTCAATGAATCCCTTTCATTATAGACCTCAACCTTCTCTTGCAAAACACAATCAAGTCTAGAATGCAAACACTTATTTTTCTTTTTCAATTTCTAGACTTTTCTTTTTCAAAATCTTATATTTTTAAATTAACTTTTCACATACTATTGAAAGTTCTTCATTTAGAGCATGGGGATCAACAATATCATTACTAGAAGAACTAGCATCATCATCACTATCTAAGTGGGGTTCCGAATGTACCTCAAGGAGTCATTCCCTTGGACCATATAGCATTGTTGTGGCTCGGATTCTCCACTAGATTCCTCTTCTTGTTGGATTTGGACTTGAAGCTTGGAGGTGTTGGTGGTTGTTGTCAACTTGTTCCACACTGCAAAAGCGGAATCAAGATTAGAAACACGTAAAAGATATTCTTTAGGTAAAGTGCTTCTAATGGCCTCTAGGGCTTGTGCATTGGCCCTTATATGATCACCATTACCAAGATAGCATTTCTTGGTAGCGGCAAGAAAGACATGCAAACCTAGGGTTTTTAGGTACATGGACATCCTATACTTCCAAACATCAATGTTGGAAGGGTCAAAGCTAGGAGGGGTCATGAAGTCTATGGTAAACTATATATGGATGTGCAAACAAACAAATGCAAATGAGATTAGCAAGCAAATGGATCACTCCTAGGATGTTAAGCCTAAGTATCAGGAGCACTAGCTCTGATACCAATTGAAAAAACACCTAGAGGGGGGGTGAATAGGTGTAAGTGCTAATCTAATGAACTAAATGCAAACTAAGTGCGCTAAATGCGGAAGCTAATGCAAATTATGCACAAACTAATACAATACAACAAGTGTAGCCGAATTCCCCTTGCGAGGCTCTGGACTAACTCCCCTTGATTCCCCTTGAAATGGGTTGAGGTGCTATGTGAAGCTCTTGTTGGATGAGTATAAGTTAGGCACACACACACAAGCAATCCAAGCAATATGAAATATGTGCACACACAATCAAGCCAAGCATATAAGAATGAATTTCAATATAAAAGATGCAAGGCAACACAAGCAATGTATAAGATATGTATGTAATGAATGAATGATGCTTGCACAAAGTAAAGAGAGTAAGGGTTAGAGAGACAATGGATCAAACGCTAACACAAAGATTTGTTTCGAGGTTCGAGTACCCAACTCTACATCCCCGCCTACACCACCGTGTAGGATTTTCCAATCCACTATAGGAGTACCAAACTCCTCTCTCAACCTTACAAAGCCACCGAGGCTACAACAACCACAATCGACAACACCTCTACCGAAGAGGCTCACAACCAACACTATCACCTCACACTTGAGGGATACAACTCAATCACCCGATCACCTCTACCGAAGAGGGATTCACAAATAAAAGGGTGTTTACAACAATGAGGTTTACAACAAACAACCTCAAACACTTCTCTTTCCTTTTCTCTTTTCTTTTTCTCCTTTTCCACAAAAACAAGATCCTAAGAGTTTAGGATAGATGATATAGCTCAAGTGTGGAAACTAGGTGTTTGGAAAACAAGCAATAAAGAAAAACACTTGGGAAAATCCTTGCAAAAGATATAGAATGAAAACCAAGACAAATCTCCCAAATTCCTATTTTCTTTGATTTTTCCAAAAACCTAAAACAATAAAGATTAAGTCTTTTTAGCACAAAAACTATGTTGAAAACTTGTTTAAACACTAGAGAAACACAGAAATTTTTCACCTTAAAACCTTGTCCAAAACAATAGAGAAATGGGGTATATATAGCCCCTAGGAAAAACTAGCCGTTAGGCTGATGTGGCAGTCTGACCAACTGCCGGTCGACCGGCCCGGTCGACCGTCAACGGTCAAAAATGTGACCGTTGGGCAACATCGGTCGACCGGCCCGGTCGACCGAAAAAAACCCGAGAGCAGAGCTCTCAACTCGGTCGACCGGTCCGGTCGACCGACTACATGTGTCGCCAGCGTGCACGTTTGTGCACATCGGTCGACCGACCCGGTCGACCGGCCACTTGGTGCGGTCGACCGGTCCGGTCGACCGAACTGGCCTGGCAGGCACAGTGCAGATCTGCACAGATACGGGATTTGAAAATAGGTCTTTTCACTCAATAAAAATCCCATAAATTCACAGTAAATCTAAAAAATAGTTTTAATCACAATAAAAACTGTTTTTATAAAAATATGTTTTTCTAAAACTTGTTTTATCATTTTATGTTAAAACATAAACATGTGATAAAAATTTCAAGACAATATATCAACATATCAATTCATTTTAGAGTCTTGCAAATTTTATCAAAAACAAAACCTGTATTTTGTCAAACTTGATTTTTCCAAAACATGAATAGGGATATCAAAATAAGTTTGTTTACCAAGTTAAAGCATGTATGTATAAATAGAAAACATCTACTATACATATACCATATGTAAACTTGTTTTGAACAACTATTCATAAAAACCAAATATCAAATCATAAAACGTGTGTGTTTTGTGCACTTGAGCATATCAACTAAACTAAGCTTTACAAATGGATCTAAAACTCAAACTCTAAACTAGATACCTAAGTCTTCTTGTCGATCTTCATCTTCAAGTAGACTTGCTCCAAACTCCGTGATTCTCCAAGTGCAAAGGTATGATCTTTAAGCTTTGGCACCGGAATCATCATGAATAGCTTCTAATCATCTTGTTGAAGCTAATCACCAACCTAATATCCTGTTAATGATCTGAAACTTAGAAACACAAGAATATTAGTAAACACAACTACATGAGTTGATCATCATCAAAACTAGAGTGGAAGGCCATTGGGCCAACAATCTCCCCCTTTTTGATGATGACAAAACTCATGGAGTTATATATGCATGGATTAAAGATAAGCTTCAAGGAAGCTCCCCCTTAACTCATGCATAACAAATGAATAAATAAATATGCAATGAATATCAAACATGAAACATGCGTATGTATTGCATAAACAATAAATGGTTCTAGATATCAAATGGAATATTCAAAACAAAATAAGCTCTAGATACCAATTACAAAGCAAACTCTATATATCAATTAAACTTAATATTCTTGAGAGTAAAACATAAAATATGCATATAAAACATAAGCATGCATATAAAACACAAATACTTCTCCCCCTTTTTGTCAATCATCAACAAAGGGGTAAACAATCAAAACCATAGATAGAATGAGGGGTAAAATCTTTCTCCCCCTTTTTTTTTGTCAATCAAAATAATGCAAACAATGTTCTCCCCCTTTTTGTCTAAAACAAAAAACAAAATCAATAAGGGGTGACTACAAACATGATATCAATTAAAAATATGTCAATGAAGCATCTTGATACCAATAAACAAGAATCAATATATGTTATATGCTATATACATTCATGAAGAGGAAGACGCTAAGTTAGCTTCCCTACACATATGCATTACATGAAGAAGGGATGACAAGCCCTAACTCACATAACACATATTATGTAATGCATAAGAGGAGATGTGAAGCTCCCCCTACACACGTATATCATATAAAGAAGAGTTGTCAAGCTCCTCAATTTATAATATACTCAATATGAATCTATATGTAAGAGAGATGTTAAGCTCTCCTTGCATATAGGAAATACAAATCAAAACTTTGAATATTTTCTTTAAACAAAAATTTTGAAAATACCAATTGTAATTAAACATAAGTCTTGAATTCTTAAACATGAATCTTGAAACCAAAGCAAATTTTGAATTTCTTAAATATGATACCAATTGTAAATATTTTACCAATTGAAAAGATTTTACATAGAAACATTGATACCAATTGTAAGAATTGTTCATTTTAAAACATATAAACAACTTTTAATCATAAAGTGTGGGAGTACAAATACCAATTGAAAGACAAAATATGAAATACTCATTTTCTCCCCCTTTATGAAATACAAACTAAAGTCATGCATAGTCTTGATAACAATTTAAAAGTAATCAATTTTAAACAAAATTGAAACTCAAGCACTAGCATAAACACAAACATATATATGTATGAAAGATAGATACCAATAGAAATTGATATACTTGAAATTTAAAGCATACATACATACAAAACATATATGAGTATACAAGAAGATCAAAATGATACCAATTGACATAACAATAAGTTCAAGTGTATACATCATATTATCTACCACCCAATCATAATTCAAGTTTTAAAGATTTTCAATTTAGAGCATACATGAACATGATCTCCCATCCTACCGCCCTTTAAAGGTAGGGGTTTTCAAAGATAGATTTGAAAATGTAGTTTTGTTTGAAAATCACTACCAAAATGAAGAACACCGCAACTAGTTAAATGGAAAACTTGTTAACTAGCACGAAATCCTTCAAGCAAGGAATAAAACAAAATTGAAATTCACATGATAATCATCACTCTAACCAATAAAGCATAACTCATGAGAAACAAAAACATGAGCAATAGATATGAGTGTATAAATAATGTGTGAAGATCATAATCATGAAAAAATATTTCATTAAGCTCAATTATTCCTTAAAACATAATTCCATTAAAACTATTTAATCTTCAAGGCATATGTATGTCTAATACAAACTATAGTATACATACATATCCAAAACATAACGAGTCCACAAAATATATGCATTAAGGCACGTGGCTCAAAAAGGATACTCATGTATAGTCAATAGTTTGGATAAGATGGACATATACATGAAGTTAAATATTGACACAATAAACATGATAATCATGAAAACATGAAAAGCATGAAAAGTATGAAAATTTAGCTTTTCATTAAAACAATTTGATACCAATTCTTTTCAAGGTATATGTATGATTTGTCAACACAAGAAGTATACATACATATCCCTTAAACACACTTTGAGTCCATAATAGATATTTGCATGAAAGGCAAATGACTCAAGGGGTATACATGTATATCTTCAAGTTTGGCAATAATACACATATACATGAAGTGAAAACTCATAAAACAAATCCAAAAATGGAATACAAGTTTGAAATGTATGAATCATCAAAACTAGACTATACTAGCACATCTAATGGGTTCAAATAAGCGTTCAAACACAAATATATATATAGATTTATTTGTAACCCACTCTATGTACAAGTATATCACTAGTCTTAATGAAAACTAACATCTAAACATATATTCAAAACATCAAGCATCAAAACAAATATAAAAGTCATCATGATAAAGTTAAAACATGATTACTATGTAAATTCACATGTATTAGATTCATGATGTACACTATAGCTTAAACAAAAGTGAGAACACTAAGTATGATTCAAATAAGCATGTGTGTCTCAAATACTATACATGTATGTCAAGGATCTAATAAACATGGAATGAACATACTAATCCATAGACATCAAAAACATGCCATAAACAAATGAATATGAAAGCATGGGAGTTTAGGAATCGTTACCAAAACCTCAAGGCAACTCTCCTTGTCTCCAAAACTTGGTGGTCCTCTCCACCATCCTTCCCTTGAAAGTGATGCATCCATTTTGATTTCCATGAAGTCCGGAACGCATCCACTCCAAGGTGTCATCACTCTCACGTCATGTGAGAGCCCACACCTACATCAAAAACAATAGGAGGGGTGGTCTTTGGTACCCATATCTTCTTGGGTCCATGGGGTTAGTACCTTCTCTAACCCAAACAAAATTCTTTGCTAAATTAGGAGTATGTAATCTATCATAACAAAATTTAGTAAGGTGGCCCTTACGTCCACAATGTGTACATGTGTACACATGAGCATACATGTGATGGGTGTGTCCGTGAGGAGCATGTGTATGCCGTGAAGGGTGTGCATGCATAAAGGATGGAACTTGTTTCTTTCGAACCAAGGTTTCCAACCGTGAGTGATTCATGGCACATTGGCTCATAGTGGAGCCCAAACAATCTACTCTCTTCTTTAGCATACAAATATCATCATTAATCCTAGAAGAAGAGATACATGCATTAGGTAGTCTAGATGAAGAGGCTACACTAGCATGGCAAACATGAGCATCAATCTTATTTTGTAAAAACTCTTTTTCTTTAAACAAATTTCTAAATCCTTTGAAATAGAATCAATTTTAATTTTCAAAGAATTATTTTCTTTTACAACAAAATCTACTTTTGAAGACAAATTTTCATTTTTCTTCAAAATAGCATGGCAATCATTTTTAGACTTTAAAAATTCATTTTCTTTAAGTGCAAGTTCTAATTGAGATCTCAATGAATCCCTTTCATTATAGACCTCAACCTTCTCTTGCAAAACACAATCAAGTCTAGAATGCAAACACTTATTTTCTTTTTCAATTTCTAGACTTTTCTTTTTCAAAATCTTATATTTTTAAATTAACTTTTCACATACTATTGAAAGTTCTTCATTTAGAGCATGGGGATCAACAATATCATTACTAGAAGAACTAGCATCATCATCACTATCTAAGTGGGGTTCCGAATGTACCTCAAGGGAGTCATTCCCTTGGACCATATAGCATTGTTGTGGCTCGGATTCTCCACTAGATTCCTCTTCTTGTTGGATTTGGACTTGAAGCTTGGAGGTGTTGGTGGTTGTTGTCAACTTGTTCCACACTGCAAAAGCGGAATCAAGATTAGAAACACGTAAAAGATATTCTTTAGGTAAAGTGCTTCTAATGGCCTCTAGGGCTTGTGCATTGGCCCTTATATGATCACCATTACCAAGATAGCATTTCTTGGTAGCGGCAAGAAAGACATGCAAACCTAGGTTTTTAGGTACATGGACATCCTATACTTCCAAACATCAATGTTGGAAGGGTCAAAGCTAGGAGGGGTCATGAAGTCCATGGTAAACTATATATGGATGTGCAAACAAACAAATGCAAATGAGATTAGCAAGCAAATGGATCACTCCTAGGATGTTAAGCCTAAGTATCAGGAGCACTAGCTCTGATACCAATTGAAAAAACACCTAGAGGGGGGTGAATAGGTGTAAGTGCTAATCTAATGAACTAAATGCAAACTAAGTGCGCTAAATGCGGAAGCTAATGCAAATTATGCACAAACTAATACAATACAACAAGTGTAGCCGAATTCCCCTTGCGAGGCTCTGGACTAACTCCCCTTGATTCCCCTTGAAATGGGTTGAGGTGCTATGTGAAGCTCTTGTTGGATGAGTATAAGTTAGGCACACACACACAAGCAATCCAAGCAATATGAAATATGTGCACACACAATCAAGCCAAGCATATAAGAATGAATTTCAATATAAAAGATGCAAGGCAACACAAGCAATGTATAAGATATGTATGTAATGAATGAATGATGCTTGCACAAAGTAAAGAGAGTAAGGGTTAGAGAGACAATGGATCAAACGCTAACACAAAGATTTGTTTCGAGGTTCGAGTACCCAACTCTACATCCCCGCCTACACCACCGTGTAGGATTTTCCAATCCACTATAGGAGTACCAAACTCCTCTCTCAACCTTACAAAGCCACCGAGGCTACAACAACCACAATCCACAACACCTCTACCGAAGAGGCTCACAACCAACACTATCACCTCACACTTGAGGGATACAACTCAATCACCCGATCACCTCTACCGAAGAGGGATTCACAAATAAAAGGGTGTTTACAACAATGAGGTTTACAACAAACAACCTCAAACACTTCTCTTTCCTTTTCTCTTTTCTTTTTCTCCTTTTCCACAAAAACAAGATCCTAAGAGTTTAGGATAGATGATATAGCTCAAGTGTGGAAACTAGGTGTTTGGAAAACAAGCAACAAAGAAAAACACTTGGGAAAATCCTTGCAAAAGATATAGAATGAAAACCAAGACAAATCTCCCAAATTCCTATTTTCTTTGATTTTTCCAAAAACCTAAAACAATAAAGATTAAGTCTTTTTAGCACAAAAACTATTTTGAAAACTTGTTTAAACACTAGAGAAACACAGAAATTTTTCACCTTAAAAACCTTGTCCAAAACAATGGAGAAATGGGGTATATATAGCCCCTAGGAAAAACTAGCCGTTAGGCTGATGTGGCAGTCTGACCAACTGCCGGTCGACCGGCCCGGTCGACCGGCCCGGTCGACCGTCAACGGTCAAAAATGTGACCGTTGGGCAACATCGGTCGACCGGCCCGGTCGACCGAAAAAACCCGAGAGCAGAGCTCTCAACTCGGTCGACCGGT
Source organism: Agave tequilana (assembly GCA_038442645.1). Classification (NCBI taxonomy): domain Eukaryota; kingdom Viridiplantae; phylum Streptophyta; class Magnoliopsida; order Asparagales; family Asparagaceae; genus Agave; species Agave tequilana. The sequence goes on along the minus strand of JAVJIF010009230.1, from coordinate 150,783 downwards.
CCGGTCGACCGACTACATGTGTCGCCAGCGTGCACGTTTGTGCACATCGGTCGACCGACCCGGTCGACCGGCCACTTGGTGCGGTCGACCGGTCCGGTCGACCGAACTGGCCTGGCAGGCACAGTGCAGATCTGCACAGATACGGGATTTGAAAATAGGTCTTTTCACTCAATAAAAATCCCATAAATTCACAGTAAATCTAAAAAATAGTTTTAATCACAATAAAACTGTTTTTATAAAAATATGTTTTTCTAAAACTTGTTTTATCATTTTATGTTAAAACATAAACATGTGATAAAAATTTCAAGACAATATATCAACATATCAATTCATTTTAGAGTCTTGCAAATTTTATCAAAAACAAAACCTGTATTTTGTCAAACTTGATTTTTCCAAAACATGAATAGGGATATCAAAATAAGTTTGTTTACCAAGTTAAAGCATGTATGTATAAATAGAAAACATCTACTATACATATACCATATGTAAACTTGTTTTGAACAACTATTCATAAAAACCAAATATCAAATCATAAAACATGTGTGTTTTGTGCACTTGAGCATATCAACTAAACTAAGCTTTACAAATGGATCTAAAACTCAAACTCTAAACTAGATACCTAAGTCTTCTTGTCGATCTTCATCTTCAAGTAGACTTGCTCCAAACTCCGTGATTCTCCAAGTGCAAAGGTATGATCTTTAAGCTTTGGCACCGGAATCATCATGAATAGCTTCTAATCATCTTGTTGAAGCTAATCACCAACCTAATATCCTGTTAATGATCTGAAACTTAGAAACACAAGAATATTAGTAAACAAAACTACATGAGTTGATCATCATCAAAACTAGAGTGGAAGGCCATTGGGCCAACAGAAGCCGCCACTTGTCCTGTCACCGTGCTACCCTTCAAGTAGCATAGGTTGTTCCAGCGATCGGCCTTCAACACCACCATCGAACCTTTTGTCATTCTAAGGACTCCTTCCTTAATAGACACTCCAAGGCCCAATGACTCCAAAGCTCCTATGGAAATCATGTTCCTCTTCAACTGAGGTACGTACCTCACTTCTTTCAACTCCCTCACCATCCCATCAAACATTCTGATTGGAATAGTACCAACACCCTCCATGGTGCACGAATGATCATCGCCCATGACGACCGAACACCCCTCCAGCTTCTCAAAACTGGTAAACTAGTCCCGATTAGGGCATACATGATATGTTGCACCTGTATCCAAGATCCACTCATTTTCACCTGAGTAGCCTATGATGGGAGTTGTAACTGAAAAAGAGAACACCGACGAATCTGAGTCTGATCCATCTGCCTGTGATTTACTGCTAGGAGTGTTAACCATCTTTGCGAGATTTGCCTCAGACTTTAATTCTTTCTTCTTTCCCTTGAACTTTGGACAGTCCACCTTCCAATGCCTAATCTCTCTGCAGAAAGTACACTAATTTCTTTTGAGATCCCTGAACCCTGGCCTGGACTTTGATCTTCCTCTAACCTCCTTGCCTTTCCTCGATGAACCCCCGACTCTTACTTCCAGTGCCTCCGCCGATGAGCTTGACTGAGAAGGATGTCTCTCCTTCCTCGTCTCATAACTTATCAGTGCAGACGACACCTCATGGTAGTCCAGCGTCTGCCTACCATTGATAAAGGTCAGTGTGAATGTCTCATACTCCTCCTCCGGGAGTGAGTTTAGGAAGATGATCGCCTTGTCCTCCTCTTCTACAATGACATCCACGTTCACCAAGTCTGTAAGAAGCTTCGTGTATCGGTTGATGTGCTCATTCACTGTGCTCCTCTTCTTCATCTGAAATCTGTACAGCTTACTCTTAAGCTGCAACCTTGACTCAACACTCTTCGTCAGGTATTTCTTCTCAAGGGTTTCCCACAGATGCTTCGCCGACGTCTCATGTTGCGCAAGATATTTTATGTCTTGCGTTGCGTCAAACATGAACGAATCAACCCACACGCCGACCTGTTCATCTTTGCCCACTCTTTACCAGTGGTCGTGCTCCTCTTCTTTTCCAATAGGAGTGTATCTTCGAGGTTCGATGCATTCAGGGCATCCATAACCTCACAACTCCACATCCCGAAGTTATTTGTGCCATTGAACTTGACAACATCAATCCTCGGGTGAGGATTCATGGTCTTAACCGAAGCAATTTCTTCTGCCATTGAGATTACTTGATCCTCTATCTATGCGGAAGAATAACCAACTGGAAATAGATCACTACTCAGATAAAAATTGGATTTTTACCTTTTCCCTGAAACCCTAAATTGAGTTTCTCACCAGATCTACTCCACCACAGATTCCACGAGCCCTCCTTGCGTCCCCCTGAGATCGACACACGATCCCACGAACACCAATACCTCTGATCTGAGATCGACACACGAATTCCACCGAATCAGATCCCGAGCCCTCCGAATCTTCAGAAATCCCAAGCGAAACCTGGAAGCTCTGATACCACTTGTTGCGCCTACGACAATAACCTGATGAGGATCCCCTGAATCTCCCAAGCACAAAGAACAATCCCAAACAGCACAAACCAAATACCAGAGAAAGCACACGCACAAACAAAATAATCTAACGAGGTTCGGCCTCAATGCTTACGTCCCCGGGGCAGTCCAAAGAGAGATTAATTACTAGGAAGATTGATTACAATTGCTAGCAGCCACTTTGATCTCAAGAGAGCTCTAGGATTCTATTTTCTCAGGTACAAAACCCTAGAAAAATAACACAGCCTTTAAATACAAACAGGTTTCTAAACCTACACTCGCAGCCCGCACCCGCTTGTCGGTCGACCGGGCGGTCGACCGACCCCTTCTACCGGTCGACCGGTCGGTCGACTGGGTGCCCAACAGAGAGTTGGGTACTTTCAGTCGGTCGACCGGACGGTCGACCGAGCTCTAACTTGTGCACGTTGTGCATGTCGGTCGACCGGGCCGGTCGACCGAACTCCTGATCCTACGGGCGGTCGACCGGGCCGGTTGACCGGCCAACCTGTTCCTGCTGCTGCTGCTATTTTTCTGCTGCTGTTTCCTTCGCCTTTTCGTCGTCGACTTCCTCGGTGATCACCTCGACGACCCCTCGGCAATCCATGTCAATTTCATTAGCAATATTCTCTCTTTCCAACATAAAACTAGTACTCTTGAGGGGGGAAAGAAAAAGAATTTGTGTGAAGTTGTTTATGTGCCCACCAATAAAGATTCCCTTCTTCAGCTGAAAGTGATAAAACCTTATCTTCAGATATGAGTGGTTCTCAACGCTAATTGTCAAATACTTGCTCTCTAAAATCTCTCAAATCTATGTCTCGTTCATCACATGATACTTCAGATCTTGTGTCAGGCAAGATCTGATGATGCCACACGCCGTTCGATTCATCTTCTTAAACATCCTCTGACTTCTCTTGCAATTTCAGACTATCTTTAAGATTTTGTACGTTCAATGCATCCATCACCTCGCATCTTCATATACTAAAATTATTTGTGTCATCAAACTTCAACACATCGATTTTTTGATTGGTGGATGTTCACTTCATCGTGAATTGATTAACTCAGGCCATCTTCACCACGCAAACTTCATGAACATAACTTGGATGCTCTGATACCACTTGTTGAGATCAACAAGAGATTAGAATTAAGCTAAGAGCCAATCACAAATTTGATACTAATAATAAACAATAGCAAAGAATAAGAAATTTAACAAGGTTTAGTAAATTGCATGTCCTTGGGGCAGAAAGGAGAAGATTTTTATTCAATATGTCAAGATTTTCGATGTTATAATTAATCTTAAAGGATCCCATATTTTGTTGGAATTTGGGTCGAACAAATAGTCTCACATCGGCTAGATATGGTGATGGTCTTGGATTTATAAGGATTTGGACTACCCCACCTAGAAGGTTAGTGATTTGGGATAGTACCCTGAATCTTTACAAATGGTATCAGAGTCACGTCCCGAACTTAGTCGTATGTGGGTGATGTTCGATCCCCCAGAGCGCAGTAGAAAGGCATAATGGGCCTCTGTTAAGCTGGATCTATAAAGATTGAGCTCTCAAGGAGGTAATCATGCTCCAGGTACTTCATGTAAGACGTGTTGTTCAAAGCAGTGAAGAGGCTCTAGGTGCTTCATATAAGACATACTGTCATCCAACGTAACGAAGCGGAGTGACCTCAATTAAGCACATAATCTTCTTGGATGAGGAGTGAGGAAGATCAGCTTGCAGGGAGGCCCGAACTCTTTGTTTGAGGGGGATAAAACTTGTTCAATTCGTAGGACAGGAAAAGGCGCAATAAAGTCCCTGTAGAGTTAGTTGAGCTCTTGAGATTGACAATGGAGCCCTGCTTCACATAATACTTATGTTGTAACGCAGTGAAAAAGATCTCTATCTCGATTGAGCATATGTCTTCTAGGTGTGAAGACGAGCTTACAGGGAGACTCTTTGTTTGATAGGGGAATTGTTAGGATTTGCGTCAAACAAATAGTCCCACATCGGCTAGACATGGGGATGATTTTGGGTTTATAAGGATTTGAGCTACTCCACCTAGAAGGCTAGTTTTTGGGATGGTGCCTCGAATCCTTATATATGTATATTCAGAGAAAGGAAACCTAGATGCCCATAATTGGGTCAAAAACAAAAAACTGAATTCAACCAGAATCAGAATTCAAACAGAATCAGATTCATCTAGTTTGTCGCAGAGCTTCGGAAAGCTCTTGCCGCAACTTTCAAAAGCTGCCTTCATCTCAGATTCATCCAGTTTGCCACAAAGCTTCTGAAAGCTCTTGTTGCAACTTTCAAAAGCCGCCTTCCTGAGAATTGGTCTGTCTCAGAGCTTTCGAAAGCCTATTATAGCTTTCAAAAGCTTTTTGTTGTAGCTTTCGAATGTTTTGGTTTCAGCTTTCAAAAGCTTCCTCCGGTTGCGCAGTTGAGCTCGTTGATGCTCCTCTCTTCAGGCTAACTCAAGCAAGTTTTTAAAAAAAACTCTATTTTTGATCTTCTCCCCCTACAAATAGCAACTATAAATTATTCTTTAAATTTAAATTTATTATAGCTAATATGGTTTACCAAATTATTCAGATTTTCTTCTTCATGCTTCTAATGTATACGTGATACAAAAGGTTCATGTCATAAAAAGGTCAAACTCTTATCTTTTTTAATCATCTTGTCGTGTACATCTAAAGAAACAAGCCAAATCATCTTGCATCCGATTGAAACATAGAACTTTATTATTGAGAAATACAATTATCATGTTTTTAGGCTCGCTTGGTTTCTGGAAAAGCACAAGAAAGACAAAGGAAAGAGAACAGGCTGCTATCCCAACCTTTGAAGTCAATTCCATAATGTTAGCTGTGAATTGGCCTAGGAGGAGGAGAGAAGAATATGACGGAAAGGAGGAGGAGGAGAAGAGTCAGACTAAATTAGGGTTCACATTAAAGAGAAATTTTGAGTTGGACAGCGGTGGTGGAGGTGGAGAATGGCTTGATTTTGGTGAGTTTGAGAAGAATTAGGTGTAGGAGGAGACGATGGTGGTGGTGGGTTTGAGAAGAAGGTGGTGGTGGGTTTGAAAAGAAGGAGGTGATGAGTTTAGGAGAAGCTAGTGGTGGAGGTGGTGATGATAATGATTTTTAAGTAGAGGAGAGGAGTTGGAGGTGACGGGTTTGAAGAGAAAAAGAAGAGGGAAGTGGAGAAGGAGGTGGTGGTGGGTTGAGGAGGAGGAGAAGGAGGAGGAGAGGTGGCGGTAGTGATGATGGAGGAAGGAAGGTGAAGTGGTGGTGTTTTTTTTTAAAAAAAATAATAAATTTAAGGGGGTCACGTGCTTTGCAAGGGTCATTGTTAACGAAAAAGTTAACGGTGTTATCGTTCAGGACGTTAATGTACAAGTTTTTATACTCAAGAGGGTTTGGTGCCATTTATATACAGAGGTATCTCACGCAATTTATCCTTTTTAAAAAACCTAACCAAACACAACATGAAATCAAACTAGGATTATTCCACATCGCTAAGATGATGCCCGCATAATGATATTTTTTATAGAAATTCAAAATCCAATAATATCATTATGCTCACACAAGAAGTTTATTGTTCAAGTACACATGGGAATTAATCCCATATTGCTAATATGGTCACATATAATGTCAATATCCTTAGAGTGATCGTTGAGGTGGTTAAGGGGTCAAAAAAAGTTGTCAAAATGAAAGCGGGCTTTGTATTCCATCCATCCTTTAGTTGAGTGTGGGAGGCTAATCATTCATATGGTAGCATATACTCCCATATTGTCAATATAAGAGGGAGATTTGTTAGCCATTTCTATGAAAATGTAGTTCAATATATTGCGAATATGCTCATATATGAAAAAAGAAAATATCTTGTGTGAAATACAATATAGATTGTTTAAATATTCACGTGAGAATATAATCCTATTTTAAACAAATGAAATCTGTCTCTGATACATAAAAAAAACGAAAGAAAGACAAGAAGACTAGAATCAAAAACCCCATGAGAGAACAAGACAAAGAGCCACCACAAAGCATTTCTCCCTCCAAAAAGTATTTAAAACTACCACCAAACAAAAATAGCTATTGTTTGTACTACATTCTCAAATCTATCTGAAATCTGGTACTTTTCACATTCCACTTACACACATCTCATCCTTGTGTGAATCAGTCCAATTAAGTCCTGAAACAAAAAAAATATAACTTGGTCTTTCTCCCAAGAGATCACATAGTTCATGTCATTTCCCATCCCTCTCTCATTGAAAGGTGAGTTTTATCTCACCTTTTGTTTTGGTGTGTAGCTAAACAACCTTAAAGGTGACATCTCTCTAAGGTGGCAAACTTAATTTGTCTCAAGTCAAAAGTCTAGCTTCCCTTCCTTTTTCTTTGAGACTTTAATCAAAGTAGCCCAACAAAGATTCAGAGTATTACTATTATACTAACTTCTGATCTAAGATCATCTATAATGTAATATTTTATTGATTAAGCCATTTTCATCATTTTAATATATATAGTCAAATCTAGTTACATAAACCTTTACGTTTATGTTTCCTTAATGACATGCTTGGATGGAACTTTGGCAGAAAGAAAAGCCATTTGGAAAGGCTGTAATGGGTCATAGAGTCCTCTTGGTTGAGTCCAAAATCTACCAAACTTATGCACCAAGGAAAATAAAACAAAGAGGGCCCTTTATTACTTTTGTTTAGAGGTCCAAAAGCTATCAAGTGTTCTTTCAATATTTGTAATCAATGTGAGCTTAGTGGGATGTATGACAATCATTGAGAGCAAAAGTCTTTTGATCAAAGAGATGAGAGAAAATAAGTAGTCTTTTGTCCAATTTGTTAGGCCAAGAACAAACAGGGTCCACATGCGCACTTTGTCTGTTTTGGTGGCATGAGGTCTTGGCTTGTATTTGAAATGCTAAAGAAAAGGCTCTAATTAGAAGTAAAAAAATTTCAAATGCAAAATCATGTTATATTAGATTTGTGTCAGATATGTGTTGAACACAATATTTCTGTTTTTTTTGTTTTTAATAATTTGTTGGCATGTCTAAGTCCTTGTGATTTAACTATATATTAAGTAAGGAAAAATTTTTATTCAGATTAAAAGCTTTCTTCATTACTTATGTTGCAACGAACTGATACGCTGTGATACTAATTGTTGCGGATCGACGCAACAGAAAAAGAAAAGTCGGATCGTCGAGCAATAAGAAGAAGATGATATTCCAAGGTAAAGTAAGCTAACGCGCAATTTAATGCGGTTCTACCGATTAAACAGATCGTAGTCCACAAGAGAAAAAGGTAGAAACTTTATTCAAACTTGGAGAACTACAATAAGAAACACTTATACTTCTCACTAAGAAAATTACAAACTCTTTGATAGCCGTCTAAAATAGTGAACCCTTATGGTTAAAACTTCTCTCATGAATCTCACTTTTCTTTTGTTCTCTATTTCTATGAAGGCCACCCCAAGGGTTATTTATACGCCATAAAATCATCCTACTCCTATATAAACTCCAACAATACGAACAACACTGCCTCAAAAAAGAAGAACTAGAGTTCAATTCAAGCTGTAATCCGAATCGTAAAAGAAAACTGCCAACAACGCCATTAGTCGACTAATATAAATTATTAGTCAACTAATTTTACTCATTAGTCGACTATACAGTCGACTACTTAGATGTCCTAACTTTTTATTTGCAATATTAGTCGACTCCTGAGATGCTCTTAGTCAACTAATTCTTCATTAGTTGATTATTCTTGTCCATTAGTCGGTTAATCTATGCACCAACTGTGCAAACCTGTCTATTCTTGATCTCTGAAGCTTCCTCCACCTTCACGATATATTCCAGTCACAATCTTAATAATTTCCCACTTGACTTGAATACATCCAAGTCCGAGAATAGCCACCATGCTCCATGTGTTCACATTAATGCACAATTGAACAACTCTTGACGTCATTTTCATCTCACTCCCTCTTCTCCATAACCCCTTCATGGAGTTCACAACTTTATTAGATCGAACAATTTTTGGCCCGACTTGAACTTGATCACCCAACGATCTCCTTGATCCACGCAGAATTTATGAGAATTTGCTCCACCAAATGAGTAATGATCTGGACTTGTTGTGTGCCAGCGTCGCCTAGTTCCAATTATCTTTGGGGTAAAACTGAACATCCAAGCTTAAAATCATCATAGTCTCTGATTGTTCCACAACCTCCAATCTTGAAGCCGATGATAACTGCAATCCACCAACTGTATCCTTCAAATTTCACATTAGGTAAAAATTGCTGACAAACTAAGCCCAAAACTTCACTTGGATATCTTTGAAAACTTCCATAAGATTACTTTCAGAACTGAAATTTAACTCTTCTCCATGTAGGGTTCCAAGAGAGATGAGATTGTATCTTGATTCAAGAACATGACGAACGCCTTATAGTGTAGTAATACATCCATCATGAGAACAAAATTAGACTATTCCTTCGCTAATCACTTGCTGGTAGCAGAATTCCCCTTGAACCGAAGTGTATGAGGGAACATCTTCCTATTGGAACTGATATGTTGTGAATATCTAGAGTCAATAATCCATCTATCTTTGTTACCGACTGAACGTTCATAACAGCTAGAATGTCACACTTATCTTTATCCCCTTCAGATATTTTAATGACATTAGCATCTTGTTATTTTTTTTCTTTTGAGTCCAACAATTAACTCTAATGTGCTCCTTCTTGTGACACCAGTTGCACATCAAATTCTTGTATTTTGAGTTACCTGTGAAACTTACATTATTATCTTCTCCTTAGTAAAGTGTGCTTGCTCAGAATCATTGTGATGAGACTCACCTGTCAACTACTTGTCAATTTTGTCCTTATTGGGTATATGCTCTTTGATCTCTTTGACCTTGACAGTTGATTTGCCTTCATAAATGATAACTTCCCTAAGGGGCTGTTTGGTTGCAAGGAAGTGGGCGGAAGTAAGGAAATAAGGAAGTATAATTGATCACCTCCCTATCTATCCAAACACCGGAAAAAGAAAATAGGAAAACCTCTTTTCCTTTTATCTTTTCTCTTTTACACAACCATTTCCTCACTTCCAGAGTACTACAGTTAATTTTGTGGTCATGTAAATCTCATTTGTAATAAATTATAGCACAAAACAGTTAATTTTTTGACCATGTAAATCTCACTTGCATTCTAATTACAGTCTCTATTTTATTTTTCTTAATTAATTTTTATTTTAATATTATTTTACGGTCAACTTTGTTGTCAACTTTTTCACTTTCACTTTCAAATTACCATCCAAACACCGAAAAAGACAACATTTTTCATACCACACTTCCCAACAACATCCCAATACCGAAAAACTTACTAACCACTTCCTCAATTCCTCACTTCCCCACTTCCACCCTTAACCAAACAGGTAAAACTCTTATATGGAAAAGGTAAAAAAACAATAATAGAAGTGTTTGATCCTCATCTTCTATCTTAATTTCTATCTTATCTAACTCATTGATAATAGAGGTAAACTCTACGATATAAGATTAGATAGGTGTACTTTCATGTACGCGGAAAAGAAAGAGATGCTGCTTCAGAATCAACTGACTCACCAATGACTTCTAAACATAATGATCTTGAAGTCGCTTTCACAGTGAGAATGTTATTTTCTCCGAAGAAAACTTATCCAACACTTCGTCTGCCAAGTAAAGCTGAATAGACATCAAGGCTTTCTCATCCAACTCATGCCAAATTTGTTTCTTCATGTTTTTAGGCCTCTTTCATGAGTAATGCTTTTTCAACCCGCTCTGGGTCAGAGTGACATTCAACCTAATTTATCATTTGCCGAAATTGATGACATCATTGAACTTCTGAATGTCGAGTTTGATTGCAAATATCTTCATGTTGACCTTTTTCTAATACCAATTATTGTAACAAACTAAAATATTGTGATATCAATTGTTGCAGATCGGCGCAACAAAAAATGAAAAGCTAGATCATCGAGTAACGAGAAGAAGATATTTCAAAGTAAAGAAAGCCAACACATAATTTAACGTGGTTCCACCGATCAAACAAATCGTATATATGTCCATGGGAGAAGGGGAAACTTTATTAAAATTTTGGAGGAGTATAATAATAAATATTTACACCTCTCGTTAAGAAGACTACAAGCCCTTTGATGGCCGCCTAGAACAACGAACCCTTATGGCTAACACTTTTCTCACGAATCTCTCACTTTTTCTTTATTCTCTACTTTGTGAAGGTCACCCCAAGGGGTTATTTATAACCATAAGACCATCTAGTCCTATACAAATTCCAGCAATACGAACAACATTGCCAAACTCGAGTTCAACTCAAACTGCAATCAAAAGCGCAAAAACAAAAAAAAAAAAAAAAAAAAAAAATCTGAGAGCAGCATCATTAGTCGACTAATCCAAATTATTAGTCGACTAATCTTACTCATTAATCGACTATACAGTCGACTACTGAGATGTCTTCACTTTCAGTTTTGATATTAGTCGACTCCTGAGATGTCATTAGTAGACTAATTCTTCATTAGTCGACTACCTTTGGCCATTAGTCGACTAGCCTATACACCAACTGTGCAAACTTATTCGTTCTTGATCTCTGAAACTTCGTCTATCTTCACGATGTATTCCAGTCACAATCCTAACAGCCTAAAGAGTTTGCTATTGGTATGGCTCCTCGATGTGTTTTTTCTTCTCTTTCTTTTCTTAAATAAAAGATCAGAGCCGTGATTTGAACCTAGAACAGCTCATAACTCATTGTCATTTCTTTACTAGTGAATAGGCTTCCTTTAGTTACCATACTAAGAATGACACACATTCTAAAGTGTCTACACTTACCCTGCAGCAAGATATGACATGCCACTTCCGAAGTGAATAGTTCAAAATATAATACATTAAAATTTCTGATATATGACATTTTTATGAACTCCAAAAATAATTATAGCTAGTGTTTTTTTTAGAGGGGAATTGTATGAGATAACTCTATAAATTTAGTCTGCGCTCAAATCTTGTTTGGCGAGGAAACAAAGGAGTGGACTTGAAATTGGGTGAAATTATAACTCAAATTCAATTCATTTTCTTGTTTGACAACTGAAATTAGGAAAAAAAAAAAAAAATTGAAATTAGTTGATTCCAATTAGTGGTCCCTACACTGCCACATCAATCAATTCCCTAAATTTTGATCCAACTAAAGAGGTGGAATCACAAGGAGTCAAAATTCTGATTCCAGTTTTTGGTAATTACATCTTCAATTCTAATTCTCTTTCAACCGCCAAACAAAAAAAAATTAAGGAATTGAAACTAGATTTGAGACTAAATCCTATTTTTCATTTCTATTTTCCACACAAGATTTGAAATTAGAATGAAAATTACCCTATTTTTTTGGTATTAGAATCACAAAAACCCAATTCTCTCTCTATTCCCTATTACCAAGCAAGGCCTCAAGCAAGACTAAATCTTGGATGGGTGAACCTCTGAGAATTCCCAGTTTGGGGCATTACAACAAAAATCACACCATATATGTATATATATATTTTTTCTAAGCATCATAAACCAACTAGATTGTAAAGAGAAGTTACTCGGCCCTGGGGACGGTGGTAAAGAAATGAATTTTTCCTAAGCAAAAGGCTGTTCTAGGACCAGAGGCAAAGGAGGTAACCGCTGACCGGGGTAGAAGGCTTACGAATCACAAGCTTAGCTGTGTTTGAGTGGCAATTTAGACCCAATCTAGAGTCCTCATCTGCCATGTAATTTTTCAGGGGAAAACACTGGGATGTTGTGCACATATTAATACCTTACCCAACCCAATTATGTGACCACCCAAGTCCTACCCATTTGTAGTAAGAAATCTATCTACCCCCATATTTAATGGCATGTGACAGCAATAAAATCCTTTTAGCATGTGTATGTACACTTCTATGCATGCTTCACTGCCATGAAGCATGGATGTTGTTTGGTGCCAAAAAGGGTTCTCTCCATTAGTGTGCTTCCAACAAAACCTGGTTCTAAGAAATGGACAGAAAGAGAGAGGCAAAAATGATAATATATTGTAATAGTTTATTTGGCCAACCTTAATATTTTTTGGCCTTCAAACAAGTTCTTTTGACTAATGAATGAGCACTATGGCTCAAATCCTGGGATCAGATCCTTCACAAAACTAGAGCAGGAAAAAAAGAAGTAGACACAGAAATTGCTCTCCCCCTCTCATTATCCACACACTATATCCCATGTGCCCTCCATGAGAGAGACCACAGCACATCAAGAGTGCTGAGCTCTTGGGCTTCATGTTGTTCCCTGGGACTTTTCTTGTCAGTTTCTCAATGTATTGTCCACTGAGCTGCTGTTATTATCATCACCAAACAACAGTTCCCTCCCCTCACTTTGTATTGAATTCATGAATATGAAAATTCAACAAAATGTAGTAGCTGTCTTGTTGCTTTCACCTACTAATCTCTAAATGTCATCAACCTACATCAGCACTTAATAGTATAATACATATTTCATTGGGTGCAATGGGACAGATGAAAGATGAAGACCTCAGTGCTAATGACCCCATCAACTTGCATCACTCTCCTTACAATTCAAACAAGCACATCTTTGGTAGCAATACCTTTTGGACTAACCTTGTACCTATTTTATGTGGGGAATAATTATTTTTGGTACACAAGTTTTCTTAGCAATCATTAATATACTTACTCCATTAAAATCCCTTAACTTGGAAGCCAAGACTATGACAGTATGATTGATTCTCATTTGTGACTGTAGTTGCAGTGTACAGCTTCAGTACTAGTCTACAGCAGGGAGATGAACATTCTCTCCAGGCTTTTTTAAAATCTGATCAGATTTCTTGTAGTCCTCAGATTTTGGAGTATCAAGTGGGCTGTGCTCAACTGCAGTGCTTCATTCTGCATGAAGTTGTCGGGCTCAACTTGCAGCAAGCATCTATGACAGAAATCATTGTATGTGTTGGTTGTGTGGAGAGCACACTGTGCTGACATATTGGACCAGTGGTCCGGCACGCTTTAATTAATATTTTCCCACCATAATTAGTATGATTGCATGTGATTTGATTGTTAATTAGAGCCCTAATTTTAACCTTGTGGGATTTGGTTTCTAGTTGTGTTACTTAACCAATCCAAGAGTTCTTCTTTCTTGTGTGTGGGGTGGGTGGTTTTGTGGTGGGATTTTGGGGGGGGGGGGGGGGGGGGGGGGGGTATCGGACCATTGAGAAAGAGAAGAAAGAAGAGATAGTATTGTGTAACAGGATCGACTTCTCAGGATCAATGAAACTATATTTTCCCAAGAATTGAGATTGTTGTTAACAAAAGAGACTCTTTTGAGTTTTATTAAGAATCAATATTTGAATATGAATGTATGGGACTAGTATTCAATTTCAATATTGTTAGGGACTTGTATTCTGAAAACCTTTATTTAATTAATAATCTATTGTGTGCAAGGGCTAACAGAGAAGGGCCCAAAAACCTCCTCAAAAGCCACAATAAAGAGTATTCATATGGAACTACTACTGTTCTGTCTATGAACACTTAAATTTCAAAAAGTACTGCCTTATATCTTTTTCACTTAAATAAAATATATTATCTCTATATTTTCCACCTTGAGTGAATAAAATTTGAGAGATTATGAATCAAAACCTGTGTAACTGCAAACAAATGGAATTTCAGGCTTCATAACAAAATTCCTTGAACTATAATCTAAAAGAAACATATAAATCACAAATCTTCTGACTGCTTCAACTCAGTACTCCCAATTACATGTGATCCCTTTCTATATATATTTCTCCACATCTTCAATAGAAATTTAACTAACAAAGTGGGCTTGACCTATACTATATGCATTTCTGATTTAAGAATACAAAGGTTCAGAACTAACTGCTCTTGCTTTCCCAAACCCTTTGCTCCCAGATTTCTACTTGCTTTATGGAGTTAGCTTCCCTCCTCTGCAACAGTCTCAGCTCTGCAGGACTGTAGGGAGGAGGCACACAGCGCTGAACTGTGCGGCGCCTTCACCATGAATTCCATCATGAACTTCCATTGTCGGGCGAGCCATTGATTTGGCAAAGAGCTCAACAGCTTTCTGAGGTTCAGTAGGCTTGTATGTCAGAAGCTTCGCATCCTCGCTGAGCAGGTGAAACATGTAGTCATATACATAATCCATCTCCAGCTTCTCTTGGATGAAGGTGCTTGCTTGCTTTCCTATAGCTTGTGCCTAATTCAGTGGTTGGAATATTAGCAAAGATGAAAAGATTACTGTTGCGGAACTAAGAAAACTGAGTTAATTAAACATGCAATTTTTTTGTGACTAATATGATTGTCACTAAGGCCTTGCTCAATAGTAAAGGTGTCGTGTTGGGTTATGAGAGATCCCAGATTATTGGCCTTTGGTTAAAAAAAGGCTATTTAGATGATAATTAACTACCATGGATATATTTCACACAGGTTATTGATTCATAATCTCTCAAATTTAGATGATAATTGTTCACATAAACAAAATATATTATCTCAAAAACTGAATTATCAAATGATATAGAGTTGTTTCGAAACAAATTTGAAACCAAAATAAAACCTGAAGATCTTCAATCAGAATGCATCAGTGACACGCATATGACAGTCCAAATATGCAATGAGATTAATGTGTATCAGGTGGCATCAGAGAAAATTAATTTCCACAAATGAAAGTTGAAAAGTCTACTCTCCGCTCCTCTTTTGATGATCGAACGCCATTCATGTTAATCTCCTCCATATCGTTAACATATGTATACCAAATATCTTATGTTTTGCATGTTCTTTGCTTATGGATCCAGGAGTAAAAAATATTATAGTCATTAAAAAATCGTTAATTAAGAGAGAGAACAACAATGAATTGATCCATTAGGATGTTAGAGGTTAGTTCTTTTGAGTATAAAATGAGAAACAATTGATTAAGATAGTTGAACGTGTGCAATGCACATTAATAATCGTGTCAATTAGGACAAGTGACAAAATTATCATCAATGGGGCAATGAAGGCAAGAGAGAGGTCCAACAAACTTAGATGGAGACAACTAAGAAACACATGCTACCATTCATACTACTGAGGAGATGCCTTTAATAGAGCTAAATGAAGAAAAATGATTCATGCCACTGCCCCCACGAAGTTAGGATAAAGGTTTTATTGTTGTTATTGTATTGAAAAGTAGTTAGTTAAATTTGAACCACTCAAAGCTAAGATGACTAATATGAAATCAAAAAAGTGCCTATATTTTTTAGGGCATCGAAATCAACATGAAGATGTCGATAGTTCAAAAGAGGGAGTGAAGAGTGGACTTTCAGTGTCACCCGAGTAAATTTTCTCCAATACCACTCGAAGCCCACAAATCTTATATGCATATTGCACATATCATATGATATATTGATAATTATATTATGTTCCAGGAACATAGCTCTAGTATTGTTTCCACCTAAAAAAGATACCTAATGCAGTAGTAATGCCCCATCCTGCTGCATGTTACTTTTCAAAGGTAGAACAATCCTAAAGAAAGTGGAAGAAGAAAAGTATTAAATGATGAAACTACTCCAATTTCCGTATCTGTATCCATATTTGAGATTTGAAAGCGGATATGTGTAGAGAGAAGATCGAAATTGGCAATTAATTGCCACTTGACAGAGTTCCACCCTTCATAGAGTTATTACGCTGATCGACCTGCTCGGTTAGGTTGCGGGTGTTGGCCCCTCCCAGGGGGCGGGGAGCCCCTCCCAGGGGGCGGGGAGGGCGGAGCCCCTGGAATAAAATTGAATGATGTGGAGAATGAAGCTTGGAGATTGAGAGTGGCTTCGGAGTGATAGCAGCACAGTCTCGAAGAAGTCCAGACACCTAATCGGATATGGTCTCGGAGTTCTAGACCTAGTCGGAGTATTGCCTCGGAGTTCTAGTCCGGAGTATATAGCACGCGAGTCCTGGGCGTTACGTCTCTAGAGTTCTAGGCGAATTAGAGTTCGAGTCGGTTTCTGTTGTGAACCTGAATTCGATTGATTTCCTTTATTTGACTCTCTCTTCCACTGGCTATAAATAGAGGGTTTTGTAAGCCTTGTTGTGTGCATGTGAGAAAGTTGTATCCCCTCTTGTAACTTTGATTATTGAATAACATCTCTCTCTTCTTCCCCGAGGACATAAGCAAATTACCAAACCTTATTAGATCTTGTCTTCTCTGCGATTTGTTCATTGTTTGTGTATTTGTGTTTAGGTTTCTTTGGCCAAAGGTGCACCTTTATTGGTGCTTTCATCTCCTGTGGGCTCAACAATATGGATATAGCAGCTGCTACATCCGATATATATCTGCTCCATTAGCACCCCTATTTGGGACTTAACGGAGTTGCTTCTAGAAGCAATTCAGCGTCTATTTTAAAGTGTTCACAAGTTTCATTTTGTAATGGAAAACAATTTGACATCTCACTATATAAACTGATCCAAGGTCTACATATTGGCATCTAAATCTCAATCTAATAGTCATATGAAAAGGTTAGGTCACTCCCCTCAACGAATCTGACATAGAAAGAGGTTTAGATGCATTTGAACTGGGTTGAACTAATCAATCTCACATCAAACTTCTGGCTAGAATGGCAGATATAAAGATAAAGATGAAGTTAAGATTGTTCTTTGATCCCACTCAATTGTCCTTCAATACGACCAGGCATAAGAGATCGAACATTATAATTATCTGTCGAAGAAGGTTACTAGGCTGATCATGGAATACCTTTTGTCTGTGTGAATTGCCCCGGTCCATGGCAAACTTGATGAACCTGCACTTATCATCATCCCTTATAGGCCAGTAATGGTGCACTGGCATCAACCCTCTTGTAAAGAAGTCGTAATAACGTGGGTTCACTACAGAGCCAGCGAGTCAACATGCTAGATTGAATTTATCGCTTACTGACCATGCTGGTCCCTCGATATATATCTTGTACCTAAGCATGTAAATTGATTGTCATTCAAGAACAATCATCTGATTTAGTTGAGGTAAGAATCTCAAACTGAATTATCTACCTGTGAATGAATTGGCTGGCCAGGTCTGATTGCTTGAATCCACTCTTCGTCTCCTTGTGCCAATCCTAACATTAGTGAATGTAAGCATATGGTTGATTAGTAAGAACACGTGTTGATATTTGTCCTAGCTGTAAAATTATACTCAAACTTCGAGTTAAAATTTAAATTCAACAGTTCAGAGAGCTATATTTACTAGTAGGCTGGTACCTGAGTGTAAATCTGAGCATTTCAGTCCTGGCCTTCAGAGACATAGCACTTGAGAAGCTGCATCCGAGTGGTGGCCACTGCTGGATTTCCTTTACAGTAAGCATAGGGTTCTCTATCCATCCATTTCACCCTCTTATTCCCTTCATTCAGCTCTTCTAGAAGAGCCTACCAAGGCTCTATGTTGATCTCTGGCCTTCAAATTACAAAATTTAATCAAACAATTTAGACACCAAATTAAACCAAGCAAAAGAAGCTAGAGTAATAAAGAAATTTTCATCCTAACATATTATCACTCAAAATTATAAATTTGCAGTTCATTGCTTAAAATTTTGCCTTAGTGAAGCCTCCATCCTCAATCATGGGGACTAATTAAAAGAGGCATTTTCGACAAATCTACAGCCTACACACTTCTACATAAGAAATAACTTGCTGTTTTGTATGACAATTCTACTGCTTCTATCTGATGGGTGATGCCTTATTTTTTACTAACCTCTTTTATGAGTTTGATGCAAGAATATGTGAAAGATAAAGCGCATTTTTAGGCCTACTAATGTCTGAGATCCATATTTCCCAGTTTCCACTGCACCATATTGATTTCATTAGAAAATTATAAAGCAGGTAAAGGGTTTAATATGAAATCTGATGGAGATTGCATCCTTAGTTAGACTGATAAATATGTTATTAAAAAAAAATCAAATCAGGATATGAAATATCCTTAAAAAGATAACAACAAGCAAGAAGAAATTTGATTGAAAGAATCACCAACCAAACCAGAAAAGACTAGTCCGGAACCACAATATCAAGTGTTGATCATCTCCACGATATCGGAACAACGGTGGTGGAGCAGGCTTGCCTTTTCTACGATAATTTGATGCCCTGATTACCGGCGGTCAACACAGTCAAACATACGGTCAACGTTCAGAACTTGGCCAAGGTAGCGTCTCAACAACTGAACAATGCCTCATAGAGTGAAAACATCCCGACTTTGAAATGAGCAACTAATGGGAATTTTAATGTGTTACCGCAAGCATGCGGTGTCTAATCGTAATACTTTGCGGATCGAATCCTCAAGGAAAATGATTATCTCTAGTTTAATAATTCTAAAGAAAGAGATGGATGCTTGTTGTTTTTAAATATTTCTATCAATTTGAGAAAGAACAAGTATTCAAGTTTGAATCCACTAGATTAATAACATAAAAACTAATCAAATCTCTGTAAGAATCATCTTATAATTATTGGTTTATTTTCTTAAAGCATAGGTGTTACATGATTATGTAATCGCCTATCAATTTAGAATAAATCAACAACTATAAGAAATATAAATTAAAATAATTGCATCTAAACATGATAATTCTAAATTTTCAATCTTGAGCATAAATTATTATTTAAGAATATGTAATCTATCAAGTCTTGATTATCTAAAAATTATCTTATTTTAAACCTCACATAATCTTGTGTTTATTTTCATTACAACACAAAATAAAGAGATCTAGATAAGTTAAAAAGTTAATTAACTAGTTCATCTAATCTAAATACTTTCTAAGATTCAGCTACTCATAATTGGATCAAGAACAACAAAGATACAATAGCAAAATAAATTCATAAAAGAAAAACATATTGATCAACTAAAAATAAAGACTTTATTAATTGAAGGAACTTATAAATATGAACTTGAAGAACAACACTTAGATCTTGAAGAACAACAAGAACTCCAAGAACTTCTATAATTTTTCTATAAAATATTGTGTCCCCTTAACCTAGAAATTTTTCTCCTTTATAGCCAACAGAGAGGGCACAAAAGATCCAAACAAATATTGTGAAAATCTTGCAAATCTTTTGTTGGCCAAGGTTATAATCACCCGGTTTTAGAGTTTTGATGATAACAAAAACACACATAGTTATTTGTACTAATCAAGTTTAAGTGTTTAAGATTATTTCAGGGTTCTAAGGATTCAAGAAGTTTCTTCCCTAAAGGAAGGTGGTGTTGACTCAAGATGACTCAAATACGGGATCAAGAATTCAAATAACTCAACAATGCAAATGAAAAAGCCCGATTAAAGATCTTTTAGTCACCTAGACCCTTGTAAGATTTTAGTATGTTAAAGAGTAAGAATATGATAGAAGTGCTCAAGAAGTTACACAAAAAAAAATACACTTTTCAAAAATACAAGTTTGGGTAGTATAGGTTTTGTTGCACGTTTGGTATTTATACATGTTTCATAATTTTCATATTTTTATATCAAGTTTAGAACATGTATTTTATCTCCTATACTATGCTACATTACCCTCAAACCAATACAAAATATTTTAAAATATTTTATAGTTCAAAAATCTGTTTAAAGTTTATTTCAGGCCATAACGGTCGACCGACCGGTCGACCGTAGCTGTTTCAGGCCAAAACGGTCGACGATCGGTCGATCGGGCCTTTTGTCCGTGGGCGTGCACGTTTGTGCATGTTTGTCTGTCGATCGGTCGATCGACCGTCAACACCTGCGGTCGACCGATTGGTCGATTGACAGCATGGGCTTACTCTCTGTTTGTGTCGGTCGACCAGGCCGGTCGACCGACAGTGCACAAATTTCTTTTTAAAAATGACCTGCGATCGATCGGAGCCAACAACTATATTTTAAGCGACCGGCGGTCGACTGGCCGGTCGACCGGCCAGTCGTCCAGGTTGGCATAACAGATACATTTCGAATTTGTTTTAATTTTAATAAGTTCCAACAGTATTTTATGTTTCCAAGAGGTGAAACTCACCTCAAATCACCTGACTTCACTCTTGAATGTTGTTCATCCCTTGCCTATAATAGATGGCATGGGTTTGGTTTTCAATAAGAAAAATATCTAAGTTTCAAGTGTTTTCAAGAGAAGAAGTATTTCATTGCTTTCATTTCTAAGTTCTTCTTTTTCAAAAGCTTTCAGTTGGTTTTTAAGTCTTCAAAATCTCTTCAATTGATTTTCTTCTCTTACTTAGCTTTTTGAGCCTAA
The DNA here is from genome assembly GCA_038442645.1 of Agave tequilana. Lineage (NCBI taxonomy): Eukaryota > Viridiplantae > Streptophyta > Magnoliopsida > Asparagales > Asparagaceae > Agave > Agave tequilana. The sequence continues at coordinate 130,037 of JAVJIF010009230.1, read as the reverse complement.
AAAAATATTTCACTCTATAAGAAGTTGTAAGAGAGTGTTTGTGGTCTTCCTAGATCACCAAGTGACTTGTATTCCATTGAGTTGTGGTTCCTCTTGTGTGGAGGATAGTATTATTAGGTTGGGTACTCCTGTCTTGAGTAGACCAAGTTGTAATCCCTTGGGTGTAAAGTTCCTTTGTGGAAGTTCCCTTTGTGGATATAGTGGAAATCTTTCATAGTGGTGAAGGCGGGGACGTAGAGCAGTGACTCGAACCTCAAAACAAATTCGCTTGTGTTTGTGATTGATTTCTTCTTATTCTTTGTTGCTTTACATTCTTATACTTGTGATACTATTTGTCTTGTTTTTCAATATTGCATTCATTTCATCTTCTTACATTTTCGGTCTATACTCATATCAACAAGGAAGCAATTAAGCACCACAACTCATCATCTAAAGGAATCAAAGAGGAGAAGTTCTAGAGCCCTTCACTGAGAATTCGGCTTCAATTTCTTATTTGAGTGACCGCTTGCATCATACATCTTAATTATTTTTAAAAGTGCATTTGATTAACATAAACACCTATTCCCCCCTCTAGGTGTTTTTCAATTGGTATCAGAGCTTTGGTCTCTAGTTTCTTGGCTTAACAACCTTAGAGAGATCCTTAATTGCTAATCATTTTTTAGATTTCATCCTCATACATATTAGTAAAGATGGCCGAAGGTATTAAGACCCCACCTAAGTTTGATGGCCTTAACTTTCCCATATGAAAGGTTAAGATGACCGTATTTTTGCAATCCTTAGGAACTCGGATTGCAAAAGCGGTGACTAAACCCTTAGTGCACCCCTTGGCGATGAGGACACTTGGTCCGATATTGCTACGAAAGAGTTTGATGCAAATGCTAGGGCATACTATGCGTGCACCCCTTGGCGATGAGGACACTTGGTCCGATATTACTACGAAAGAGTTTGATGCAAATACTAGGGCACACTATGCCTTTCTTCAAACTCTTAATGATGATTACATTACTAGAGTCATACACTGCAAATCTGCATATGAGATTTGAACTCACCTTTTAGTCACTCATGAAGGAACATCACAAGTTAAGAGGGCTAAAATTGACCTCTTACGTTCTAATACGAGAACTTTACCATGCAAGAAAATGACATCATTGATGACATGGTAACAAAATTTACAAAAAAAACTAACGGTCTTGCTTCTTTAGGTGACAGGATTGACAACGATCAAAAGGTGAGGAAGATCATTCGTGCACTCCATCTTGGAAGTCATAGCTACAACTTGAAGGAGCTCAACGACAAGGAGAAAATGGAGCTCATTAGTCTTATAGGAACCTTAAGACCCATGAGATGGAAAGAAAGGCTAGAGAAGAGATGGTTCCTCTAAAGAAGAAAGCAATTGCTTTCAAAAGCTCTTCCACCTTCTCCGACGAAGATGATGAAGAAGAGGATGATGAAGATCTCTCCCTTCTTGTGAAGAATGTTAGGAGAATGTACAACAAAGCAAAATTCAACCATAGAAGAAGATGGCAAGGAAAGGAAGAAAAGAAGATCATTTGCTTTAATTGCCGGAAGCCGGGGCAAATGGTTGCGGAGTGTCCGGGGAACAAGAGTAAACCCTCCACCTCCAAGAAGTCATATAAAAAGAAGGCCCTAAAAGCTACATAAGACTCGGAGAGTAAATCCAACGAAGAAGTTGACACGGCTTACATGTGTTTCATGACAAATGATAACACAAATAAGGTAACATCCGAATTATCTTTTGAAGATTGTGAATTATCCATGAATGAATTAGGAGAAGCTTTTGAAGAATTATCTCACAATTATGATTTTCTAATAAGAAATATTTAAAAATGAAAAAGAAAAATGAAACTCTTAACCACAAAATTTTCATACTCACAAAAGAAAAGGATCATTTGTTTTCAACTCTCACTTCTACTCAAAATTTTTTTGATGCTTATAAGATTTCTTGTAAAGATAAATTTCACAAATAGATAAAGATGAGATTTCTATCCTAAAGAATAAAATTAACTTTTTAGGAGAAGTTTTAAAGAAATGTGAATTTGACAAATCTAGATTGGAGGCTATGTTTCCTAAGAAACATATCCCAAAGAAATAAACTCGTGTTATACACACCCATACTCATAAGTCACAACATTTGCACTCACATCATGCTAAACACACAAAACAAACCAAACATGTTCACACTCCACACACTCATCATGCCTTGATGTATGGTAAAATTTATGCATGCAATTGTGGCCGAAAGGGTCACTTGACTTAATTTTGTTTTAATAGAATAAATGCCTCAAAAAATTATGTTTGGGTTTGTAATGCTTACATTAAAGGACCCAAGAAAATTTGGGTATCAAAGTCAACAAATATTTACATGATGTAGGTACACTCCAAAGCTCAAAGACGTAGGGAGCGTAGTATCTTGATAGTGGTTGCTCAAGGCATATGACATGGGATATCAACAACTTTGCAACCCTATCAAGATACCATGAAAGTGGCACCGTCACCTTCAGAGATGACTCCAAAGGAAAGATTGTTGGTATAGGGTAACATTAAACTTGGTTCATCTCCTATGATTGAGAATGTTGTTTTAGTTGATGGCCTCAAGCATAATCTCTTGAGTGTTAGTCAACATTGTGATAAAGGTTTTAATGTGACAAACTAATGCATGTATACTTTCCAGATTTAGTGAAAACAATATATACATGATTAATATGTCTAATATACAATGCAATGCCACATGTTTGAATGCCTTCAATGATGACTCTTGGTTATGTCATAGGAGACTAGGCTATATTTCTTTTGACCATCTATCTAAAATAAACAACAAGGAAGCGATGAAAGTTATTCCTTATTTAAAATTTGAAAAGGATCGCATTTGCGATACGTGCCAACTGGGAAACAAACCAAGTCCTCTTTCAAATCCATCAAGGATATCATGACATCACGACCCTTGGAGTTAATTCATATGGATTTATTTGTCCTACTAAAATCAAAAGACTAAGTGAGAATCATTTTGCTTTTGTGTTGGTTGATGATTTTCTCGTTTTACTTGGGTTTTCTTTTAGAACATAAAAATCAAGCCTTTTCACATTTTTAAATGTTTAGAAAAAGAGTTGAAAAGGAAAAAGATCCTTCAATTTTACGTATAAGGAGTGATAGGGGTGGTGAATTTATTAACCATTCTTCATTATATATTGCGAAGAACATGGAATTAAACATGCATTATCTTGTCCTAGAACTCCACAACAAAATGGAGTTGTTGAGAGAAAAAATCGAATACTACAAGAGATGTCTAGGACTATGATAAATGAATACGGTCTCCCTCAATACCTGTGGCCGCGGCCGTAAACACATCTTGTTACATATCAAATAGGGTTTTCTTTTGCAAAAACACTTCTAAAAATCTTTTGAAATTTACTATTCAAGAAAACCAAATGTTTCTTATTTTAAAGTTTTTGATTGTAAATGTTTTTTTAAACACTAAAGATAATTTAGGTAAGTTTGATGCAAAATCTTATGAAGCTATTTTTATTGGTTACTCTAACACTAGTAAAGCCTATAGAGTCTTCAATAAATCTACTATGACTATTGAAGAATTTATATATGTAAAGTTTGATGAATCTAATATTTTTATTAAGAATGTTATAAAAATAGATTTTTTAGGTGAAGACATGGAGAGGATAACCTTGAAGGACTCACCTATACAAAAAGACAAGGCAAAAATTGATGTACAAAGTAAAGTTCAAAAAGTTGAAGTGGAGTCAACACAACTACTTCCAAAGGATTAGAGATTCACTCCACATCATCCCAAGGACCTCATTATAGGTGATGTATCAAAATGGGTAACTACTCGTTCCAAACTCCATGGTCTTTGTGGCCATTATGCTTTTATTTCTCATTTTGAACCAAAGAACATCCTCAAAGCCGAGGGCGACTCATATTAGTTGCTTGCCATGCAAGAAGAGCTCAATCAATTGAGCTCAACCAAGTTTGACATCTTGTCCCTAGAGCCCATGATAGACCAAAAATTGACACTAAAAGGATTTTTAGAAACAAGTTGGATGAGTCAGGCAATGTTGTTAGGAATAAAGCTAGGTTAGTGGCCCAAGGTTACATCCAAATCGAAGGTATCGATTTTGAGGAAACCTTTGCACCCGTAGCACGGCTTGAAACCATACAGATAACACTTACTTTTGCCTTCTATAAAGATTTTAAACTTTTTCAAATGGATGTCAAAAGTGCATTTTTAAATGATTTTATTGAAGAGGAGGTGTATATTGAACAACCCCCAGGTTTGTTGATCCTACACATCCGGATTTTGTTTTCAAACTAGACAAAACTTTATATAGTTTAAAACAAGCTCTTAGAGCTTGGTATGAAAGACTTTCATCATTTCTTATTTCTAATGGTTTTGTTAAAGGAAAAATAGATACCACTTAGTTTACAAAACATGTTAATAATGATATTCTTATTGTTCAAATATATGTTGATGATATTATATTTGGATCTACTAATGAAAAACTTTGCAAAGATTTTGAATCATGTATGAAGGATGAGTTTGAAATGTCTATGATGGTCGAGCTTAACTACTTCCTTGCTCTCCAAATCAAGCAAATGAGTGATGAGATTTTTATAAATCAAGCCAAATACACGAAGAAACTTATCAAGAAATTTGGGCTTGAAGGGGCAAAGACAAGAAAAACTCCCATGGCTACCACAACTAAACTTGACAAGGATAAATAAGGTACAAATGTGTACAAATATGGACATTAAACTCTATCGTAACATGATTGGTAGTTTATTATATTTAACGGCTAGTAGGCCGGATATTATGTTTAGTGCTTGTCTATGTGCTAGATTTCACTCTTGTCCTAAAAAGTCTCATTTGATTGCAGTAAAACGCATTATTAGATATATTAAGGGCACTATTGGAATGAATTTGTGGTATCCGAAGATCAGACAATTTTCCATGACGAGTTTTTCGGATGCTAACTATGCGGGTTGTAGAGTGGATAGGAAGAGTACAAGTGGAACATGTCAGTTTCTAAGAATTTTCCTTGTTTCATGGTCTTTCAAGAAGCAAAATTCTGTAGCCCTCTCAACCGCCGAGGCAGAGTATGTTGCGGCCGGGGCTTATTGTGCACAATTTCTTTGGATGAAACATACTCTCCTTGACTATGATTTGCAATATGATCATATTAAGATATTTTGTGATAATATAGTATATTCATATGACTAAAATGCAAATCAACATAGTAAGACAAAGCACATTGACATTCGATATCACTTTCTTAGAGATCATTATGAGAAATATGATATTGAAATAGATTATATTTTCACCAATTTTCAACTTACGGATATTTTTACTAAACCATTAGATTATAATAGATTTTATTTATTTGTGGTGAATTAAATATTTGTATTATGGATTCATGAGTTTTTACAAATCTTTTCAAATTTTATTTATCCTAAGAAAAAAATTTTCCCCTTTTGATGCATGATAAAAAGGGGGAGAAATATTTTGAGTTATTCTTACAAATATTTGAGTTATTCTTTTACCATGCACACTTTTGCCATAACTTGTAAAGTTCATTCTTTTGTAAAGTTCATAATTTTATTTCTTTTCTTGTACTTGATAGATAGCATAATTTGAGAGGGAGATTTTCAAGCTCTTTCACATTTTTAAAAAATAACTCATATGTTTTGTCATCATCAAAAAGGGGGAGATTATTGGCCCAAGGTTACAATCACACGGTTTTAGAGTTTTGATAATAACAAAACATATACAGTTATTTGTACTAATCAAGTTTAAGTGTTTAAGATATTTCAGGGTTCTAAGAATTCAAGAAGTTTCTTCCCCTAAAGGAAGGTGGTGTTGACTCAAGATGACTCAAATACGGGATCAAGAATTCAAGTAACTCAACAATGCAAATGGAAAAGTCCGATTGAAAATCTTGTAGTCACCTAGACCCTTGTAAGATTTAGTATGTTAAAGAGAGAATATGATAGAAGTGCTCAAGAAGTTACACACACAAAAATACACTTTTCAAAAATACAAGTTTTGAGTAGTATTGGCTTTGTTGCATGTTTGTATTTTATCTCCTATACTATGTTACATTACCCTCAAACTAATACAAAATATTTTAAAAATATTTTAAAGTTCAAAACTCTGTTTAAAGTTTATTTCAGGCCATAACGGTCGACCGGCCGGTCGACTGTAGCTGTTTCAGGCGAAAACGGTCGACCGATCGGTCGACCGGGTTTGGCCGTGGGCGTGCACGTCTGTGCACCTTTGTCAGTCGACCGTCAACCCCTGCGGTCGACCGATCGGTCGACCGACTGCATGGACCTTACTCTCTGTTTGTGTTGGTCAACGGGCCGGTCGACTGACAGTTCAAAAATTTCTTTTTAAAAATGACTTGCGGTCGACCGGAGCCAATGGCTATATTTTAAGTGACGTGCCGATCGACCGATAGTCATCTAGGTTGGCATAACGGATACATTTCGAATTTGTTTTGATGTTAATAAGTTCCAACGGTCATTTTATGTTTCCAAGAGGTCAAACTCACCTAAAATCACCTGACTTCACTCTTGAATGTTGTTCATCCCTTGCCTATAAATAGAGGGTATGGGTTTTGGTTTTCAATAAGAAAAATATCTAAGTTTTCAAGTGTTTTCAAGAGAAGAAGTGTTTCATTGCTTTCCATTTCTAAGTTCTTTTTCAAAAGCTTTTCAGTTGGTTTTTAACTCTTCAAAATCTCTTCAACTGATTTCTTCTCTTACTTAGCTTCTTGAGCCTAAAATCATATTCTACTCTATAAGAAGTTGTAAGAGAGTGTTTGTGGTCTTCCTAGATCACCAAGTGACTTGTATTCTATTGAGTTGTGGTTCCTCTTGTGTGGAGGATAGTATTATTGGAGTTGGGTACTCTGGTCTTGAGTAGACCAAGTTGTAATCCCTTGGGTGTAAGGTTCCTTTGTGGAAGTTCCCTTTGTGGATATAGTGAAAATCCTTCATAGTGGTGAAGGCGGGGACGTAGAGCAGTGACTCGAACCTCAAAACAAATTCTCTTGTGTTTGCAATTGATTTCTTGTTCTTTGTTGCTTTACATTCTTATACTTGTGATACTATTTGTCTTGTTTTCAATATTGTATTCATTTCATCTTCTTTCATTTTCGGTCTATACTCATATCAATAAGGAAGCAATTAAGTACCTCAACTCATCATCTAGAAGAATCAAAGAGGAGAAGTTCTAGAGCTCTTCACCGGGAATTCGGCTTCAATTTCTTATTTTGAGTGACCGCTTGCATCATACATCTTAACTATTTTTAAAAGTGTATTTGATTAACATAAACACCTATTCCCCCTCTAGGTGATTTCATCTTTGACTTGTTTTTCTTTATCGCTTGATTCTCCACAATTTTGACTTGATTTGATTTGCTTCTAACAGTTTGATTTGCTCTTATATCTGAGTTGATGTAGTCAGACATTGGGCTTGTAAAAATCCATCTTTTGAGTTTTTCTTTATTCTCTATTCAAAACCTAACTTTCGCAAAAAAACACTAAAACTACCCGAGTAGTATTAGTTATGAATAAAAAAACAAAAAAATTAGAGTATAAAAGTGTAACCAATTGATGTCAATCAGCGACGGTATCTCTTAAATGTACGCTTTGCCATTAAAGACTACGAAATGAAAATTGGCGATTCTTACAAGCTCTATGCACCCCTTCTTTTGTGATACCGGTGGTCTTCCATGGACGGAAGTCTTCATGGGTTCACTGAAAGTAGTCGGGACAAGAAGGGGATGGAGCAGGAAGGCCGATGGTTTGGGTGGGTGGTAACCAACAGATGTAGTTTGCAGTGTGGTTTGCACTAGGTCAGGTGAAGGGATACAATGCAGACGGCGGCGGCGACTGTGGTGATGGTTTTGGAACTTCTTTGTGGGGTTGGGGTGTTTGGGAAAGACTGGAAGGAACAATTAGATTTAATTTTTGGTGGTGGAAGTGATCGTGGTAGAAGCCGAGGAGCTGTTGATCATGAGCTGCACGAAGAATGAAAAGTTAAGTTTAGAGAAAACAACCTAGTTTCTTTGAAACAACTGATTAATTTTGGGTAAGAAAAAGAATAAAAAGTTAGAAGAAGACTATTTTGCAGAGTAATATAGAGAGTATTTTCATGTATCCATTTAAAATTTCTTTATTAATATTTTAATTGTGAAAAAAATTAGAGGTAATTTTAGCCATATATGTACATATTGAACATGCGAGAATATTATTCTCTCGAGTATTTGGTCTGAACTTTCGGGTTTGGGAAAGATCTAGAATCTTAGAAAACCATACAACGATATTAGGAAATATCATAGAATTTTATTCTAATATTTGAAAAATTATAAGTGGACTACCTTTACAATGCACTCAAGAAAATGATACATGAATCTAAACCTTCATGCATTCCCAAGGTGCTATTCACTAGATAGGACCACACAAATCACACATTATTAAGTACATATTTGTAGCTGATAATTGTGATTATCATCTATATTTTCACTACTTTTTATGCTTATTTATTATACATTTAATTCTGCATGAGTATTTTTGTTTATGTTTTTCAGAAATTAGGCCAAGGTCACAAATTGAAGAAAAGATGCTAAAAAAAGAAAATCAGTATACAAAGAGATGATGCGGCAAGTAACACACAACTTAGAAGCTCCAAATACAAAACAACATTCCCAAAAGAGTCTACAAGAAGTAAGAAGTGCCTACTAAAAGATAAATTGTACTGGGACAGCCACGCAGCCGTGATTTAGTCAAACCATGGTCAACATTTTTTCTAATGCACTTCAAATTTGAAATCCAACTTGGTCTCGTGCGTTGAACTTTCAGTCAGCAGCCCAACAGTTGTTGACCGCGACTGTGTAGCCGCCTGACTTTGGAAACTCGCGCTGTAATTTTTGTAGACTTGTGTATGATTAGGATAGCCGTTTATGAATTATGTTCGATCTCTGGACGAATCTGTAGCCTATATAAGGTGATGCAATCTCTTGTAAAAAGGCAAGCTTACAATTTATGTTTACTTCTCCTTTGTAAATAACTCTTTCTTCATTAAAAACTCTGACTTTTGGAGAAGAAATTCTGGTGTTTAAAATAAGATCGAGGAGAAGCATCACCTAAGGATTAGACGTGATCTGGTGTTATCCTTTTTCTCCCTTTTAATTTACTATATGAAGATAAAATTCATGCTTATCGTTTTGCTTTGCAATTTCTTTATTATGAACTAAATCTCCATGGCTAAGGCATTTATGCAGGCAATTATTATGAAGATATAACTTTTTGATTTGTGTTAGTTTCTATTTACTATTCCATTATTCATGATAGATATTTCTATGTTAAGTTTTTATTCTCGTTCTTCAAGTTATTAATTTATTGTAATAATTATATAGATGGCTAAGTTTGAGACTGAGAGGAATCTAGCTGCTTTATAGTGTTGGAAATATTATACATCTATAATGCGGATTAAATTGAAACCATGGATCAAGAATCAATAAAGCATCTCAAGAAATAGATAAAAAAACCCTAATTTATGCAATACTTTAAATCACCATACCTGAAGCCATTGGTGAATATTGGATGAAGGTTGGAGAAGACTTTGATTCCTTACTCTTGAATCTGCAAACCCTAATTGCAATGGATCCTCTTTTCTCTGCTCCTTTTTCCTTTCACAAAAACCACAGTTTCTTTTCCCGATGGATTCTCAATAATAAAATGAGCGTAAGTTTTGTTTCTTTGCAGGAGGAGAAAAGTGGGTCGCACATTTGCAAATAAGTCCCCTTGAAATAAACCTTTCCATCATGGTACCCTTTATATTTCAAGTGACCAAATAACTATATAAATGTGACTTTAATATGGGCACCCTTAATATCAGTTAACCTTAATAGGAATCCAATGCAAATAATCAAGGTTAAGTGGGCCACCTTCATATGAGATTAACATTCTCCCACTTGGGCCACTAACCGATTAGGTTAAAAACTTTAGAAAACAAAATAAAAGAAAAGACTCATTTGAAAATCATTTTGACTCCATTGGATTCCATACTGAAAAACCTTGACACGTGCACGAATTTTAAAAACAACAACTGATAAGCCCAAATATGAAAAACTGTAATACTGCAATTAGCTTGGACCACCAATGCGAGTCATAGCGGTTATACAACATCCACGTCATACTCCCTTCTATGTACCACAACATTGATAACCCTTACTAATTGAGTCCATAACCAAAATGACCCCTGTAATTGTCTTGTAAAGACATTTCCTGTTTTAACAAACATCCAAACATAATATGTGCACACATAATTGGATAACAGGAAACACAGAAACAAACTTTTATTTGTACAATAATGTCAATTACATAAGTACCAAATACACATTTACAGATTGCCCAAAAGACCCATTCTTACAACATGTTCCTTGAATGTCTTTGGAGGCAATCCTTTTGTCATTGGATCAGCAACCATTAAAGTGGTACTTATACTTACAATTGACACCTTTTGTTTCTCAACTCTTTCTCTAACCACCAAGTACTTAAGTTCTATGTGTCTAGAACCATTAGAGTACTTACCATTCTTAGAGAAAATACGGCTGCTGTATTGTCACAATATATCGTCAGCGGCCTGGCAATAGAGTCAACTACACCAAGTGCTGAGATGAAATTCCTTAACCATAATGCATAATTCGAGGCTTCAAAACATGCTATAAACTCAGCCTCCATCGTGGATGAAGTAATAATGGACTGTTTCACACTCTTCCACGAGATTGCCCCACCTGCTAGCAAGAAAATGAAGCCTGAAGTAGACTTCCTGCTATCTGGGCAACCAGCAAAATCTGAGTCTGAATAGCCGATCACTTCTAACTGATCAGATCTCCTATATGTGAGCATATGGTCCTTCGTCCCTTGAAGATACCGCATAACCTTCTTAGCTAACTTCCAGTGCTCCATTCTTGGATTGCTCTGGTATCTTCCCAACATCCCAACAGCAAAGTTGATATCTGGCCTGGTACACGTGCTTGCATACATCAAGCTCCCAACAGCTGATGCATATGGAACTTTCTGCATTTGACCCTTTTCTAAGTCATTTCTGGGACACTGGCTACCACTTAATCTGTCACCCTTCTGAATGGGTGCAGGACTGATTGAACACATTTCCATATGGAATCTTTCCAAGACTCGATTGATATATCCTTTCTGAGACAATCCTAGCAATCCTCGAGATCTATCCCTGAAGATCTCTATGCCAATAACATAATTTGCCTCACCCATATCAACCATCTGAAAGTTCTTGGTTAGATAACTTTAGTTTCATACAGCAAACCAAGATCACTACTGGCTAATAAGATGTCATCTACATACAGAACCAGAAAAATAAACTTGCTCCCACTGATCTTTAAATATATACACTGATCAACAGTGTTTTCTGTAAATCCAAAAGAGGTAATGGTATCATTAAACTTTATATACCATTTCCTGGAAGCTTGTTTAAGTCCATATATAGATTTCTTTAATTTACAAGCCAAGTGTTCTTGTTCTTTAATTGCGAACCCTTCAGGTTGCTCCATGTAGATATCCTCATCCAAATCTCCATTAAGAAAAGCAGTTTTCACATCCATTTGATGTAACTCCAAATCATAATGAGCTACAAGTGCCATAATGATTCTAAGAGAATCCTTCTTTGATACTGGAGAGAAGGTCTCTGTATAGTCAATGCCTTCTTTCTGAGTGAAACTTTGGCCACAAGTCTAGCCTTATATCGTTCGATATTGCCTTTAGGGTCGCGCTTGGTCTTAAAGACCCATTTACACCCGACTTTCTTACAGTTATAAGGCAATTCAACGAGATCCCAGACTTGATTTTGGTCCATAGATTTCAACTCATCTTTCATAGCATCAACCCATTTACTAGAATCATTGCATTCTATGGCTTGTGAAAATGAAACTGGATCTTTATTAATCCCAATGTCATAGTCAGATTCCTGTAGATATACCACATAATCATCTGAAATGGCAGATCTTCTTTCCCTTTGAGATCTTCTCAAAGCTGCCGGTTGTGGTGGTTCTACAATATTTTCAATGGGAATATCCTCATGGAGTGGTGAACCAACATTAACTTGTTGTTCTGGAATCTCAACTTGATGATCAAGCTGAGGTACAACAATCTCTCTTGAAGGAAAGGGTATTGGGATATTTACCCTTACCACTTCAAGATCTACCTTTCTTGGTTCAGCACTCCCACTAATTTCATCATTTTCCAGGAATCTGGCATTACCAGTTTCAACTATTCTTGTACTATGGTTAGGACAATAAAATTTGTATCCCTTAGACTTATCTGGATAACCAATGAAATACCCAGATATGTTTTTAAGTCTAATTTCTTTTCTTGTGGATTATAAATTCTAGCCTCTGCTGGACAACCCCAAACATGTAAGTGTCTTAAACTGGGTTTCCTACCAGTCCACAACTCGAAAGGAGTTGTTGGGACAGCCTTACTAGGAACCCTGTTCAAGATATACATAGCAGTCTTTAAGGCTTCATTCCACAATGAATTGGGTACATTTGAGAAGCTCAACATGCTCCTAACCATATCCATAAGAGTTCTATTCCGCCTTTCAGCAACACCGTTCTGCTGAGGCGTACCTGGCATTGTGTATTGAGCACAAATGCCACGCTTTTCTAGAAATTTGGCAAATGGACCAGGATGTTGTCCTGACTCATCATATCTACCATAAAATTCACCACCTCGATCTGATCTTATGATTTTAACCTTTCTATCTAATTGTCTCTCGACTTCTGTAATGAACACCTCTAGAATGTCAACAGCCTGAGACTTTTCATTAATTAGATACACATAACCATAACGTGACAGATCATCTATAAAGGTAATGAAATATCTCTCTCCAGTAAAACATGGAATGGAGAGAGGTCCGCAAATATCTGAATGAATTATTTCAAGGAGTTCTTTACTTCTTGTGGCACCTTTCTTAGTGTGTTTGGTTTGTTTTCCTTTTATACAATCCACACACACATCAAAATCAGTGAAGTCTAGGTTATCCAAAATCCCAGTCTTCACTAATCTTATAATTCTATCCCTGGAGATATGCCCCAGTCGTCTATGCCACAAGATTGAGGATTTTTCATAATTAAGCCACGTTTTATACCAACATTCGAATGCAGAGATAATAAAGATTGTGCAAACTCATCATTCAATGAAATTTTATACAAACCATCACATAAAATTCCATGTCTAACCGGAATTGAATTATACACTAAAGAGAGTTTTCCACAACTAAACAAAACAGAATATCCAAAAACATCTAATTTGGATAATGACATTAAGTTTCTTGAAATCGAAGGTACATAAAAAGTATCCTCAAGATCCATCTGATGACCCGTCTCCAAGAGTAGTCGATAAACACCAACATATTCGACCTCCACTTTGAGACGGTTCCCCATAAAGACGAATCTCTCACTTTCCTTCGGTTTCCTGGTTGTAAGGAATCCCTGCATTGAATTAGTTATATGAGTTGTGGCTCCAGAGTCTATCCACCAAGTATTAGAAGGAACTTCAGCAAGATTTGATTCATAACATACAAAAGAAAGATTTGTACCTTTCTTTTCGAACCAAGCCTTCCTCTTGTTGCAGTCCTTCTTCACATGTCCCTTTCTGCCACAGAAGTAGCATTTAACAGTGAAAGCTTTTCTATGACCTTAGCTACTTTCCCCATGGTCATTTCCTTTATTTGATGGAAATCTCTTACCTCTTCCATATTTACTTTTCTTATGGATACCCCTTGAAGTTACTGCCAACACTGAGTGCTGTCCTTCTTGCCTCAGTCTCACCTCCTCTTGAACACACATACCAGTTAGCTCATTTAAGTTCCACTTATCCTTATGAGTATTGTAGTGGATCTTGAATGGCCCAAACTGTGAAGGAAGTGAGTTGAGGATAAATTGAACCAAGAAGGACTCATCAACCTTCATACCCAGTGATCCTAGCTTAGCAGCCTTATCAGACATGTTTAGAATGTGTTGCTGAACTCCTCTATTACCATCATATTTCATGGTGGTAAGTTCAGCCATTAAGGTACCAGCTAATGACTTATCTGCAGACTTAAAACGGTCTTTAACCGCACTTAATAGTTCAGATGCAATAGTTGTAGGAGGGAGTGAAGTCTTGATGTTATTAGCTATGGTCATCTTTATGAACATAAGACTGAGCCTATTAGACCTTTCCCAAGCTTTGGCATGGCTGACCAGTTCTGCTGTACTCTCAGCAGTTACTTCATCAGGTTTGTCAACTATTAAGGCCATGTCTAGGTCTAGGACACCCAGTGTAAACTGTACATGTTCAAACCATTCTGAGAAGTTTGTACCGTCCAAGGCTGGAATGTTAGTGGCATGAGTGTGGAGGGAAGTAGGGACGTTCACTGAAACATAATAGGACATTGCTCACATTAATGCCTCGAATCAATACAAGTTTTAAATTTAATTAAGATGAACTATAGATATCACTTTGATTTCTCCTTTGGGCGAAACCTAAGCATATCTAGTGTTCACTCTTTAGGTGAGAACTTTTATCACCTATGTAGGTCTAATATAATTTATGTCACTTAGTTAGTAAGTCATGTTACCTTTGGGTATCCAATTCCACACCACTAAGTTACATAAATTATACTACCCTATCCGGTTCATAATTATTTGAAAGAGACTTTCCTTTGGGCCAGTCCCAATCTCCTAATTAGAACCGCCATCGAGAATATTATTGTCTTTAATGTCACTTACATTGACAAGTCTTTTATGTAGTTATATATGAAAAACACCTAGAGGGGGGGTGAATAGGTGTAAGTGCTAATCTAAAAACTAAATGCAAACTAAGTGCGCTAAATGCGGAAGCTAATGCAAATTATGCACAAACTAATACAATACAACAAGTGTAGCCGAATTCCCCTTGCGAGGCTCTGGACTAACTCCCCTTGATTCCCTTGAAATGGGTTGAGGTGCTATGTGAAGCTCTTGTTGGATGAGTATAAGTTAGGCACACACACACAAGCAATCCAAGCAATATGAAATACACACAATCAAGCCAAGCATATAATAGATATGACAATAAGAAATGCAAGGCACAACACAAGCAATATATGATATGAATGAATCAATGCTCAACACAAGCAAGTATGATATGATGATGAGTATGATGCTTTGCACAATTATAAGAGAGAGAGTTAGAGAGACAATGGATCAAAACGCAAACACCAATATTTGTTTCGAGGTTCGAGCACCTTGCTCTACATCCCCGCCTACACCACCGTGTAGGATTTCCACTATCTCAACTCCCACCGAGGGAACCTCTACCGAAGAGGATTTCTTACAACCCAAGGAGTACCAAACTCCTCTCTCAATACAAACCACAACACCTCACACTAGAGGTGTCAACCAACAACCACACCTCTACCTAAGAGGCTTACAAACACACTCCCAATCACCTCACACTTGAGGGATCCAAACCAATACCACTCCGATCACCTCTACCGAAGAGGGATTCACAAATAAAAGGAGGGTTACAACACAAGAGGTTTACAACAACAACCTCAAACACTTTCTTTTCTCTTTTTCCACAAAACAAAGATCCTAATAGTTTAGGATAGAAGATATGGCTCAAGTGTGGAAACTAGGTGTTTGGAAAACTAGCAACAAAGAAAATCACTTGGGAAAATCCTTCCAAAAGATATAGAATGAAAACTAAGACAAATCTCCCAAAATATTCTTTTCTTTGATTTTTCCAAAAACCTAAAACAATAAAGATTGAAGAATTAAAGCCCCAAACACTTTTGAAAACTTGTTTTAAAACCTCTAGAAACCAGAAATTTTTCTCCTTGAAAAACTTGGCCAAAAACCCCAAAGAGATGGGGTTTATATAGCCCCTATACAAAACTAGCCGTTAGGCAGATGTGGCAGTTCTGACAGCCACCGGTCGACCGGCCCGGTCGACCGCCAACGGTCAAAAATGTGACCGTTGGGCAATAGCGGTCGACCGGCCCGGTCGACCGAAAAATCCCGAGAGCAGAGCTCTCACCTCGGTCGACCGACCCGGTCGACCGGTTCTGTGCTTAACAGACGTGCACATCTGTGCACATCGGTCGACCGTCCCGGTCGACCGACCAGCCTGTCAGCACAAAAACAAGGTCAGAAATTTTGGGAAAAATATTTTATAAAAATCTTTTATTATTTCTGAAAATTCCATAAAACTTGTTTTATCATTTTATGTTAAAACATAAACATGTGATAAAAATTTCAAGACAATATATCAACATATCAATTCATTTTTGTGTTTTGCAAATTTTATCAAAAACAAAAACCGGTATTTTTATCAAACTTGATTTTTCCAAAACATGAATAGAGATATCAAAATAAGTTTGTTTACCAAGTTAAAGCATGTATGTATAAATAGAAAACATCTACTATACATATACCATATGTAAACTTGTTTTGATCAACTATTCATGAAAACCAAATACCAAACATAAAACGTGTGTGTTTTGTGCACTTGAGCATATCAACTAAACTAAGCTTTACAAATGGATCTAAAACTCTATCTAAACTAGGATACCTAAGTCTTCTTGACGATCTTCCATCTTCAAGTAGACTCGATCCCAAACGCGTGATCCACGAGCTAGACTCCAACAAGTGCTATGAATGAACTTGATGCTCGGGCTCTGGAATCACCATGTGAAAGCTTCCAAACTCTTTGTTGAAGCTAATCACCAACTAATATCCTGTTAATGATCTGAAACTTAGAAACACAAGAATATTAGTAAACATAACTACATGAGTGTTGATCATCATCAAAACTAGAGTGGAAGGCTATTGGGCCAACAATCTCCCCCTTTTTGATGATGACAAAACTCATGGAGTTATATATGCATGGATTAAAGATAAGCTTCAAGGAAGCTCCCCCTTAACTCATGCATAACAAATGAATAAATAAATATGCAATGAATATTAAACATGAAACATGCGTATGCATAAACAATAAATGGTTCTAGATATCAAATGGAATATTCAAAACAAAATAAGCTCTAGATACCAATTACAAAGCAAACTCTATAAATCAATTAAACTTAATATTCTTGAGATTCTTGAGATTAAAACATAATATATGCATAAACATAAGCATGCATATAAAACTTCATAAATCTTTCTCCCCCTTTTTGTCAATTATCAACAAAGGGGTAATCAAAACCATAGATAAAATGAGGGGTAAAAATCTTTCTCCCCCTTTTATGAAAAACAAATTAAAGACATGCATAGTCTTGATAACAATTTAGAAGTAATCAATTTAAACAAAATTGAAACTCAAGCACTAGCATAAACACAAACATATATATGTATGAAAAGATAGATACCAATAGAAATTGATATACTTGGAATTTAAAGCATACATACATACAAAACATATATGAGTATACAAGAAGATCAAAATGATACCAATTGAAAGAGTTCAATGATACCAATTGACATAACACTAAGTTCAAGTGTATACATCATATTATCTACCACCAATCATAATTCAAGTTTTAAAGATTTTCAATTTAGGGCATACATGAACATGATCTCCCATCCTACCGCCCTTGGAAGGTAGGGGTTTTCAAAGATAGATTTGAAAATGTAATTTTGTTTGAAAATCACTACCATATGAAGAATACCGCAACTAGTTAAATGGAAAACTTGTTAACTAGCACGAAATCCTTCAAGCAAGGAATAAAACAAAAATGAAATTCACATGATAATCATCACTCTAACCAATAAAGCATACCTCATGAGAAACAAAACATGAGCAATAGATATGAGTGTACAAATAATATGTGAAGATCATAATCATGAAAAATATTTCATTAAGCTCAATTATTCCTTAAAACATAATTCCATCAAAAACATGAAAAATCATATAAAACTCCTTATTTAATCTTCAAGGCATATGTATGTCTAATACAAGCTAAAATATACATACATATCCAAAACTCAACGAGTCCACTAAATGTATATTCATGAAGGCACGTGGCTCAAAAAGATGTATATGTATAAGATTAGTTTGAACTAGATGGACATATACATGAAGTTAACATAAATACATGAAATATGAAAAACTAAATTTTCATCACACCAAATTTCATTTCAAGGTATATGTATGAATTGTCAAACATGAAGTATACATACATATCCCTAAACACAATTGAGTCCAAATATAGATTTGCATGAAGGGCAAATGACTCAAGGGGTATACATGTATATCTTAAAGTTTGGCAAATACAAACATATACATGAAGTGAAATACACAATCATAAAGCAAATTCAAAAATGAGAATACAAGTTTAATATGTATGAATCATCAAAACTAGACTATACTAGCACATCTAATGGGTTCAAATTAGCATTCAATTCCAACTATATATAGATTTATTTGTAGCCCACTCTATGTACAAGTATATAACTAGTCTTAATGAAAACTAACACTTAAACATATATTCAAAATATGAAGCATCAAAAAACACATATAAAAATCATCATGATAAAAGTCATCATGGAAAACTAAAACATGATTATTATGTGAATTCACATGTATTAGATTCATGATGTACATTATAGCTTAAACTTAAAGTGAGAACACTAAGTATGATTCAAATAAGCATGTGTGTCTCAAATACTATATATGTATGTCAAGGATCTAATAAACATGGAATGAACATACTAATCCATAGACATCAAAAACATGCTATAATCAAAGATGAAATATAAAGCGTGTAAACAAATAATAAGGAGTTAGGAATTGTTACCAAAACCTAGAAGGCAACCTCCTTGTCTCCAAAACTTGGTGGTCCTCTCCACCATCTCTTCCCTTGAAAGTGATGCATCCAATTTGATTTCCATGAAGTCCGGAACGCATCCACTCCAAGGTGTCATCACTCTCACGTCATGTGAGAGCCCACACCTACATCAAAAATAATAGGAGGGGTGGTCTTTGGTACCCATATCTTCTTGGGTCCATGGGGGTTAGTCTCATTTCTAACCCAAACAAATTTCTTTGCTAAATTTGAAACATTTAATCTATCATAACAAAATTTAGCAAGGTGGCCATTGCGACCACAATGTGTACATGTGTACACATGAGCATACATGTGTTGATGGTGTCCGTGAGGAGTATGTGTATGCCGTGGAGGGTGTGCATGCATATAGGATGGAACTTGTTTCTTTCGAACCAAGGTTTCCAACCGTGAGTGGTTCATGGCACAATGGCTCATAGTGGAGCCTAAACAATCTATTTTCTTCTTTAACAAATTTATATCATTTTGAATTGTAGAAGAAGTGGAGCATGCAATAGGTGAAGTATGTGATACTACCCTAGCATGACAAACATGTGCATCAATCTTATTTTGCAAAACAATGTTTTTCTTTACACAAACATCTAAATCATTAGAAATAGAAATAATTTTATTTTTCAAAGCAACATTTTCTTTTAAAACAAAATCAACTTTTGAAGACAAGTTCTCAATTTTCTTCAAAAGAATTTCACAATCATTTTTAGACTTTAAAAATTTATTTTCTTTTAAAGCAAGTTCCAATTGAGATTTTAATGAATCCCTTTCATTAGCAATCTCCTCTTTCTCTTGCAAAACAACATCAAGTCTAGCAATCAAATTTTTATTTTCATTATTCATGCCTAGACTCTTCTTTTTCAACAAGTTATATTTTTCTATTAGTTTTTCACAAACAATAGATAGTTCTTCATTTAAGGCATGGGGATCAACATAATCATTTGAAGAACTAGCACAATCATTACTATCTAAGTGGGTTTCCGATTGTACCTCAAGGGAGTCATTCCCTTGGACCATATAGCATTGTTGTGGCTCGGATTCTCCACTATATTCCTCTTCTTGTTGGATTTGAACTTGAAGCTCGGAGGTGGTGGTTGTTGTCAATTTGTTCCACACTACAAAAGCGGAATCAAAGTTAGAAACACATAAGAGATAATCTTTAGGAAGAGTGCTTCTAATGGCCTCAAGGGCTTG
Organism: Agave tequilana; assembly: GCA_038442645.1. Taxonomy (NCBI): domain Eukaryota; kingdom Viridiplantae; phylum Streptophyta; class Magnoliopsida; order Asparagales; family Asparagaceae; genus Agave; species Agave tequilana. Next base: position 109,912 of record JAVJIF010009230.1, on the reverse strand, counting down.
TGCATTTGCCCCTATATGATTACCATCACCAAGATAACATCTCTTAGTGGCGGCAAGAAAGACATGCAAACCTAGGGTCTTTAGGTACATGGACATCCTATACTTCCAAATATCAATGTTGGAAGGGTCAAAGCTAGGTGGGGTCATGAAGTCCATGGTAAACTATATGTGTGCAAACAAGCAAACAAATGCAAATAAGATTAGCAATCAAAGGATCACTCCTAGGATGTTAAGCCTAAGTATCAGGAGCACTAGCTCTGATACCAATTGAAAAACACCTAGAGGGGGGGTGAATAGGTGTAAGTGCTAATCTAAAAACTAAATGCAAACTAAGTGCGCTAAATGCGGAAGCTAATGCAAATTATGCACAAACTAATACAATACAACAAGTGTAGCCGAATTCCCCTTGCGAGGCTCTGGACTAACTCCCCTTGATTCCCCTTGAAATGGGTTGAGGTGCTATGTGAAGCTCTTGTTGGATGAGTATAAGTTAGGCACACACACACAAGCAATCCAAGCAATATGAAATACACACAATCAAGCCAAGCATATAATAGATATGACAATAAGAAATGCAAGGCACAACACAAGCAATATATGATATGAATGAATCAATGCTCAACACAAGCAAGTATGATATGATGATGAGTATGATGCTTTGCACAATTATAAGAGAGAGAGTTAGAGAGACAATGGATCAAAACGCAAACACCAATATTTGTTTCGAGGTTCGAGCACCTTGCTCTACATCCCTGCCTACACCACCGTGTAGGATTTCCACTATCTCAACTCCCACCGAGGGAACCTCTACCGAAGAGGATTTCTTACAACCCAAGGAGTACCAAACTCCTCTCTCAATACAAACCACAACACCTCACACTAGAGGTGTCAACCAACAACCACACCTCTACCTAAGAGGCTTACAAACACACTCCCAATCACCTCACACTTGAGGGATCCAAACCAATACCACTCCGATCACCTCTACCGAAGAGGGATTCACAAATAAAAGGAGGGTTACAACACAAGAGGTTTACAACAACAACCTCAAACACTTTCTTTTCTCTTTTTCCACAAAACAAAGATCCTAATAGTTTAGGATAGAAGATATGGCTCAAGTGTGGAAACTAGGTGTTTGGAAAACTAGCAACAAAGAAAATCACTTGGGAAAATCCTTCCAAAAGATATAGAATGAAAACCAAGACAAATCTCCCAAAATATTCTTTTCTTTGATTTTTCCAAAAACCTAAAACAATAAAGATTGAAGAATTAAAGCCCCAAACACTTTTGAAAACTTGTTTTAAAACCTCTAGAAACCAGAAATTTTTCTCCTTGAAAAACTTGGCCAAAAACCCCAGAGAGATGGGGTTTATATAGCCCCTATACAAAACTAGCCGTTAGGCTGATGTGGCAGTTCTGACAGCCACCGGTCGACCGGCCCGGTCGACCGCCAACGGTCAAAAATGTGACCGTTGGGCAATAGCGGTCGACCGGCCCGGTCGACCGAAAAAATCCCGAGAGCAGAGCTCTCACCTCGGTCGACCGACCCGGTCGACGGTTCTGTGCTTAACAGACGTGCACATCTGTGCACATCGGTCGACCGTCCCGGTCGACCGGCCCTTTGGTGCGGTCGACCGGCACGGTCGACCGACCAGCCTGTCAGCACAAAAACAAGGTCAGAAATTTTGGGAAAAATATTTTATAAAAATCTTTTATTATTTCTGAAAATTCCATAAAACTTGTTTTATCATTTTATGTTAAAACATAAACATGTGATAAAAATTTCAAGACAATATATCAACATATCAATTCATTTTTGTGTTTTGCAAATTTTATCAAAAACAAAAACCGGTATTTTTATCAAACTTGATTTTCCAAAACATGAATAGGGATATCAAAATAAGTTTGTTTACCAAGTTAAAGTATGTATGTATAAATAGAAAACATCTACTATACATATACCATATGTAAACTTGTTTTGATCAACTATTCATGAAAACCAAATACCAAACATAAAACGTGTGTGTTTTGTGCACTTGAGTATATCAACTAAACTAAGCTTTACAAATGGATCTAAAACTCTATCTAAACTAGGATACCTAAGTCTTCTTGACGATCTTCCATCTTCAAGTAGACTCGATCCCAAACGCGTGATCCACGAGCTAGACTCCAACAAGTGCTATGAATGAACTTGATGCTCGGGCTCTGGAATCACCATGTGAAAGCTTCCAAACTCTTTGTTGAAGCTAATCACCAACTAATATCCTGTTAATGATCTGAAACTTAGAAACACAAGAATATTAGTAAACATAACTACATGAGTGTTGATCATCATCAAAACTAGAGTGGAAGGCTATTGGGCCAACAATATATTCATAAGATTTACTAACCTAGGTCACTTTGGCAACTACTAAATCAATAAGCCTTATGAATACAAAACTAACCAATAATATTCTCTAATCCTTTTATTTGTGTAATGCCATAATACTACAATACATTACTTGACCAAACATCAATCAATATTAACACAATAGCTTAAATGTGTTAACAAACATTAATGATTGAATTAAGCAACAATTAGTCGACTACATAGAATTATTAGTCGACTTGGGTCAAGTCAAGTCGACTACACGTTTAGGTCTTAGTCGACTAGGGAAAACAAAGGTTAGTCGACTATACCAATATGATTAGTCGACTACATATTTTATCAGTCGACTACTAATATTATTAGTCGACTCCTGTTAGAAGCCAAACTCTCGGTTAAAATATTAGTCGACTTGGCAAAATGGTTAGTCGACTATACACTTTACTAGTCGACTAAACCCAAACACAAGTCGACTCCTGTTAGAAACAGAGAGTCGGGTAACTTTCTGGATGGACTATTAGTCGACTAATCCATAACTATAGTCGACTAATACTCCACGAAACAGTTACCGAAGAGCAGTTCCAGATTATCACCCGATTCCAAAATTTTAGGGAAAAATCGGGAAAATTAGGGAAAATTAGGGTTTCTAAAATCCTAAATTTGATCCCTATTAATTGCATAATTAGAGGAATATGAACATGATATTAGGGCTATTAAATCCTCTACAAATTGTACAATTAAAATGATCAAAAAATTGAATCGTTAATCAAAAACCCTAACTTTTCATAATTCCTAAATCCAAGATGTATTGATTCTTTAATCATGGCTCTGATACCAAATGTTGGAAATATTATACATCTATAATGCGGATTAAATTGAAACCATGGATCAAGAATCAATAAAGCATCTCAAGAAATAGATAAAAAACCCTAATTTATGCAATACTTTAAATCACCATACCTGAAGCCATTGGTGAATATTGGATGAAGGTTGGAGAAGACTTTGATTCCTTGCTCTTGAATCTGCAAACCCTAATTGCAATGGATCCTCTTTTCTCTGCTCCTTTTTCCTTTCACAAAACCCACAGTTTCTTTCCCGATGGATTCTCAATAATAAAATGAGCGTAAGTTTTGTTTCTTTGCAGGAGGAGAAAAGGGGGTCGCACATTTGCAAATAAGTCCCTTGAAATAAACCTTTCCATCATGGTACCCTTTATATTTCAAGTGACCAAATAACTATATAAATGTGACTTTAATATGGGCACCCTTAATATCAGTTAACCTTAATAGGAATCCAATGCAAATAATCAAGGTTAAGTGGGCCACCTTCATATGAGATTAACATATAGGAGTAAAAACTACAACTTGCCATGTTGAGACTGAGAGGAGATATATAAGTTGTGCAATCATGAGAAAAAGATTAAAAAATTTAATGCATCTTTTAGTTTGTACATCTACTGTATCAAGAGATCGTAGGTTCTCATCGAGGAGATAGTATTAGTGTTGCTCGAGAGAGAATACTAATTAAAGTAGGATGCTTTCGATTGTTAACACGAGTAAATATGTAGTTACTAGCACAATCAACTTGTTACTTCAGATTATAAATTATTGAAATCAATTGCTCTAATGTTTTTTGTCCAAATCTAACGTCTTTTTAGTTTACTTCACTTTTTTTATCTATCTTTCAAATAAAAGTATGAGTCGATACATCTTTGGTACTTAAAATAATAACAATTCTCGTGAGTTTGACATGCTATTCATCACTTTATTCCTTGTAAATGATTGGTGCACTTGCCAATTCACATATCAGTAGATCAAGAAGCATAGTCATATAGAATTCTTCAAAGATATAACAGATATTTGGATAATGACTAATTAAGCATGATTTTGTCAAAGCACACACATGGGTTATACCAATCAAGAGCAATTTTGGTTCTTTTTTCTTGCAAAAAAGTCTTTTATCCCTGATCTATAGTTGATTACTTGTGAACTTTTGAAAATTTGTATAAGCTTTCCAAAGTCAATCATGGGCGATTTAGGCAAACAAGTGTCTTTTTTGTACCTGCTAAAATTATCACAATGTCTTCTGAAAAATTACGAATTTTGGGATTACAATGGCATAGCTTTTTGCCAAGAGTTGTTATACTTTGATGATTGATTTGTGCCATTCATGGATGACAAATGCCTGCAAGCTAAAAATCAAACAAGCCACACCAAGAACAATGACTTCTGTTGTTCATCAGTTGATTTATTAGCTGCTGGCTCCCATTCTTTTCTAGAAATTGTCACCATTAGCGACCCGCCAGTGCTCTCTCTGCAATATTCCTATCAACACTGCACGAATCTTAAAGACATTTTTTTTTTTTAGGCATGCAGAGAAGAGTTTGGCCTGACTCACTAGTACTGCAACACTTGTAACAAGAACCTCACAAATACCCAACAAACTCTGACGTATTCTTCTCAGAAAACAGCAATTACTTCATTCAATTACAATTCAAGTAAATTAATAGGAAAGAAAACAAACATTTAGAAAAACTCACAGAATTGTTGATCAAGTGAGCAGAGATCAGGCCTCCAACTAAAAGGGCAAAAGAATAGGAACCTACATTTCTTGTTGATGATCCAGGTGCTGTCAGTAGAGTTGCTATTATTGGGCTCCTCTTCTTCAAATTCCTGTTGCTCTGATCTTTCTGCATGTTACTCCACAAAAAAGATAAAATTAGCAATTGAGAAATATACAGAAGAACAAAAAAACTTTTTCTGTCAGAGAAAAAGAAAAAAATCTTACCAAATTGGGATGCTCTGCAGCTCACTTGGGCATGGGAGATTTCTTTCTTTGGTTTTTAAGGGAGAGGAGAAAGTAAAGAGAAATCTTGTGAATGAAAAGGCTCTAGAAAGTTAATTGATTAAGATCCCGTGAAGCCCACCTACTTTGTGCACCAATATAACTAAAGCCACTCTATAACTTTTTGCTTCTATCTCTTCTGAGAATTTCCTAGATTCTACTTTTTTACTCTATTTTGTTTTTGTTGTTTTTTCCCCCTCAAAGGTTGGTTAGCAGAACACTTCTCGAGTTGGGCCTGCTACATGCTGTCTGTTTCTGACTGTTCAAGTCTTGTTTACATTATACGTTTATTTTATGTTCTGAACTAATAAGATAACATGTGGATTGATGAGGTCTGGGACAAAAGCAAGAGTCCATCTCTTAAGGGTTAATAGAAAATATGGGTCAGTTTAAATAGGAGCTTGTTTGTTGCATCCGTTTGCGTTGCTGCAACCAATGCAATTAATCTTCAATGATATTAATCTAGTGATACTTTCTATTACAGGTGACAGGTATTATCTGAGTACAAAGTGATAGAGCCATTGATAAGGCCTCAACAACAGAGATGTAGAAATGTATTTTTTTCCCCCTGTTGTTGGGTAAACGAGGAGGCGGCTTCATTAAAAAGATTTTAATGAAACGAAGTACAATAACCGAGCAAAATAGAAAAGTTAAAAAAGCACAAAATGATGCACAGGCCTGGAAGAATCAAGACGTACAAAATAAAATTTCACCTTTCAGGAACAAAATTGAGAGATTATATATTAATCAATATCGTGTGTAAACTGTAAATAAAAAGTAATTTTTGAGGCTCCACAACCAATTCCTACACCTATAATCTAAATGTTGGAGAGAGAGAGATTTTACTGAGGAAGTGACCCGGACCATCAAGGGATCGTCGAAGAAGTCGGCGACAAGAGACGATGGAAGAAACGGCAGAAAACAGCAGCAACAGAACTGGCAGAAGGTCGGTCGACCGGACCGGTCGACCGCTCTGAAGGAGCCAACTCTCAGGAAGTTTCGGTCGACCGGAACGGTCGACCGACAGGAAGCACCAAATTTACGGGCAGAATCGGTCGACAGTCCCGGTCGACCGACCTGGAGAGATCAAGTCTCTCAGTGAGTATCGGTCGACCGGTCCGGTCGACCGATCGTCGGGTTTGGGCAAAAACCTGCTGCTCCGCAAAATGCGGAGCAGCGAGTATAAAAGCTGCTGGGTTGTTTTCTAGGGTTTCTAACCTGGAAAAACCTGCGAAAAGTGAAGGCTTAGGCTTCTCTTGTATTCAAAGAGGCTAAGAAGCCATTGTAATCATCTTCCTAATAGTAAATCTCTCCATTGATTGCCCCGAGGACGTAGGCACGTTGGCCGAACCTCGTTAGATCCTGTTTTTGCGATTGGTTTGTTCTTCGTGGTTTGATTTCATTGTTTCTGTGATTGAGATCGATTGGATCCTCTATTGGTTGTTGTCTCCCGCGCACAACAAGTGGTATCAGAGCATCTAGGTTGCTCTTTGGGATTTCTGTAGATCCGGAGGCCTCGAGATCGGATCCGGTGGAGATCGTGTGTCGATCTCAGATCAGAGGTATTGGGTGTTCGAGGGATCGCGTGTCGATCTCCGGAGGACTCAAGGAGGGTTTTTGGATCGGTGGTGAAATAGATCTGGTAAGAAACTCGAGCTAGGGTTTCACGGGAGAGGTAAAAATCACATTTTTATCTCGGTAATAGATCTATTTTTTCAAGTTATTTGATCTTCCGCATAGTTAGAGGGTCAAGGAAAGAATCTCAATGGCAGAGGAAGTTGCATCTGTTAGAACAATGAATACTCACCCTAGAATCGAAGTTGTTAAGTTTAATGGCACTAACAATTTTGGGATGTGGAGGTGTGAGGTGATGGATGCGTTGAATGCATCTAATCTGGAGGATACTCTCCTATTGGAGAGGAAGAAGAACACTACTACCGAGGAGGAATGGGCAAAGATGAATAGGTCGGCATGTGGCTTGATTCGTTCATGCTTGACACAAGACATCAAATACCTTGTGCAACATGAGACGAGTGCAAAGAATCTGTGGGAAACCCTAGAGAAGAAGTACTTGACCAAAAGTGTGGAGTCAAGATTACAGCTTAAGAGTAAGCTGTATAGCTTCAGAATGAAGAAGGGATGCACAGTAAATGAGCACATAAACCGATACACAAAGCTCCTTATGGACCTGATAAACGTGGATGTCGTGGTAGGAGAGGAAGACAAGGCAGTCATTCTCCTGAATTCACTCCCACCGGAGGAGTATGAGACATTTACTATGACGTTTATCAATGGTAGGCAGACATTGGACTACCATGAGGTGTCTTCTGCATTGATGAGTTATGAAACAAGGAAGAAGGAAAGACAGTCTTCTCAGTCAAGCTCAGTGGCAGAGGCGTTGGAAGTAAGGGGTAGAAATTCATCAAGGAAGGGCAGAGAGATTGGAGGAAGATCGAAATCCAGGCCAGGGTTCAAGGACCTCAAAAGAAATCAGTGCATTTTCTGTAGAGAAATTGGGCACTGGAAGGTAGATTGCCCAAAGTTCAAGGGAAGAAGAAGGAGTCGAATGCTGAAGCAAATCTATCAAAGGTGACGAAGACTCAGAGGAGTAGTTCACAGACAGATGGGGCAGATTCGGACTCGTCGGGATTCTCTTTTTCAGTCAGTACTCCCAGTGTTGATAACTCATGTAAAGATGAGTGGATTCTGGATTCAGGTACAACATACCATGCATGTCCTAACAGGGGCTGGTTCAATAGTTTTGAGAAGCTGGAAGGTTGCTCGGTTGTGATGGGTGATGATCACTCATGTAGCATGGAGGGTGTTGGTACAATCCCAATCAAAATGTTTGATGGGACAGTTAGAGAGCTGACAGGTGTGAGGTATGTACCTCAGATGAAGAGAAATTTAATCTCTTTGGGAACTTTGGAAGCATCGGGCATGATGATATCGATTCGAGATGGCGATCTCAGGATGATCAAGGGCTCGATGGTTGTGATGAAGGGTGTCCGCCGAGGAAATCTATACTACTTGAAGGGTAGTACGAATACAGATCAGGTGGAGACTTCGAGTACAACAGATGAGGTTGGCCTGAGGATCTGGCAGGAAAAAGCCGGACAAGAAGAAGAATCTTTGCAAGCTCTTGCAAAGATGGAATCAGTAGAAGGTGCTGCTACCTGCAAGTCAGAAGGTGGACACAGGGTTCTGGACAAGAAGAAGGTGAGTTTCAGCACCAGTTCTCACCACTATGAAGGTCTTCTTGATCGTGTTCACGTGAGTGTATGGGGACCTGCTAAGACGGCATCGCTTGGAGGTCACAGGTACTTTGTCTCGGTAATTGATTGTTCATCTAGGCAGGTTTGGATATATCCGATGAGACAAAGGGGTGAAGCCCTAGATGTGTTGAGGAAGTGGAGCGGAAAAATGGAGAGGCAGATAGGTAGGAGGATAAAGGAGCTTCATATTGGCAATGTTGGAAAAGACATTGACCAATTTCTACAGTTTGGCCAGAACACAGGAATTGCTACACACTTCTCAACAGGTATAGATGAGTTGGCTAAGGATGTGGTCCGTCCCTTGCTGGGGGAGGTTCGGAAACTATTGTCTAATGCAGGATTGGACAAGTCGCTTTGGGCTGAGGCGATAGAGTATACTAGCCATCTCAAGAATCAAAAGACTGCAATAGGAGGTAAAGCTCCATGGAACATTGGTCTGGGAAAACAGCTCAATATCATGGTTTGCTGCGGGAATTTGGAAGTCCGGCTTACTTCAGTGCCAAGAATGGCAAGGTGAATCCGCAAGTAAGGAGGTTTGTCTATTTGGGCGTCAAGAAGAACAGCTACAGGTTGTGGGATCCCAAGGACAAAAGGATAGTTATGAGCAGGAATGTCACATTTGGAGAGGCTTCAGAGTTGAAGTCCATCGTCTCTCAGCAGGTGGAGAGGACGAAGACCAAGGGAGGATCGCAGCGGGTGGAGGTCGATGCTACTCCATCATCTCCAGGTGGTTCGGCATCAAAGGAGACTTCATCGGTGGTGACACCGGGTGGAGATCATAGTTACAAGAGTGATGCTGAACAGGTTGACGACATTGCAAAGGATGTCGAGTTGAGTGCAGCCATTGGAACCAAGGGGAGACCATGTTCGTGGTTAAAGAAGGATGAATCTTAAGCTTGTGAACGCGACAAGCTCAAGTTGAAGGCCGTTGCTCTCCATGATGGTCAGGGGAAGATTCATATGACTCAGTCTGACAGGTTCACTGCTGCAGGAACAGGAATCAATATTCGAGCTTGATGAAGCTCATTTTAATGAACTACGGTTGGCTTGATCCTTTTGGGCAAAGGTACGTAGGCAGCCGTAAAGGCGCAGCCATTGGTGATGCAACTCTTATGAAGCTATGTCTGGGTTCTCGAGAAGTTGTTTGGAGCTTCACGTAGAGGTGAAGAAGTATGGTCAATGGAGCTTCACGTAGAGTTGAAGAGACTTCATGCAGGGGTGAAGAGACTTCATGTAGCGGTGAAGTGGTGTGACCAGTTGGTCTTCACGTAGAGGTGAAGAGTTGTGATCTCGAAGAACAGTTTTATCTTCCGGAGAGGAGATGTGGAGGTTGCATAAGGAGTGGTGTGCATCCAGTTGAAGCCGATGATGTTTGGTGTGCTCTTTGCAGACTTGTTTGGACCGTCAGTGGAAGACAGGTAAACTAGATAGAGCTGGTCAATTGGAGAGTCAGTGTTGACTCATGTGGAAGTCTTCATGAGGTCGGGAAGTTGCGAAGAAGGAGCCATGGTTGATGATCGGCAAGCGTAGAAATTCTCCTAAGGTGAAGTATAGGGAAGGCATATGTGGTGCATTCCAGTGGATAGCTGAGCCAAAGATTCCAAGCCGAGATCGTGTGTCGATTTCGCCGAGATCGTGTGTCGATTTCGTCCGGTGCGCGCAAGCCGAGATCGTGTGTCGATTTCGCCGAGATCGTGTGTCGATTTCGCCAGGTAATAGACTGGGGTTCGTTGGATGTCGGCTCAGATTTTGGAATCTTCGCCGAGGTGGAGAATTGTTGGAGAGAGAGAGATTTTACTGAGGAAGTTGACCCGGACCATCAAGGGATCGTCGAAGAAGTCGGCGACAAGAGACGATGGAAGAAACGGCAGAAAACAGCAGCAGCAGAACTGGCAGAAGGTCGGTCGACCGGACCGGTCGACCGACGTGCACAACGTGCACAGGAGTCAGGCGGTCGACCGGGACGGTCGACCGCTCTGAAGGAGCCAACTCTCAGGAAGTTTCGGTCGACCGGAACGGTCGACCGACAGGAAGCACCAAATTTATGGGCAGAATCGGTCGACCGTCCCGGTCGACCGACCTGGAGAGATCAAGTCTCTCAGTGAGCATCGGTCGACCGGTCCGGTCGACCGATCGTCGGGTTTGGGCAAAAACCTGCTGCTCCGCAAAATGCGGAGCAGCGAGTATAAAAGCTGCTGGGTTGTTTTCTAGGGTTTCTAACCTGGAAAAACCTGCGAAAAGTGAAGGCTTAGGCTTCTCTTGTATTCAAAGAGGCTAAGAAGCCATTGTAATCATCTTCCTAATAGTAAATCTCTCCATTGATTGCCCCGAGGACGTAGGCACGTTGGCCGAACCTCGTTAGATCCTGTTTTTGCGATTGGTTTGTTCTTCGTGGTTTGATTTCATTGTTTCTGTGATTGAGATCGATTGGATCCTCTATTGGTTGTTGTCTCCCGCGCACAACACTAAACACAAAGAAATTACAGGTCTTTCGGATGCTTGAAATCACGCCCAAAATTACATGTGATCTCTTTTCTATTTTTTCTCCACATCTTCAGTATAAATTTAATTAATCCAGGTGGGGTTTACCTATAAAACCTATATATAGCCCATTACACAGGTATCTCTTGAGTTAAGAATATAAGTAAATAATACAAAGGTTCAGAACTAATTACTCTTGCTTTGTGAAGCCTTTTGCTCCCACATTTCCACTTGTTTTATGGACTGCGCTTTCCTCTTCAGAAACTGTTCTAGCTGTTGAGAACTGTACAGAGGAGGCATAGAGCACGGCTGTGACCCGTGCGGTGCCTTCACCATGGATTCCATCATGAACTCCCTCTTGGTTCCTTCAGCCGGGCACGCCAGAGATTTCGGAGCAGAGCTCAATAGCATCTGGACGTCTAGTAGGCTTGTACTTTAGGAGTTTCGCGTACTCGCTTAACAGATGGAACATGTAGTCATATACATAATCCATCTTCAGGTTCTCTTGGATGAAGGTGCCTGCTGCATTGCCCATAGTTTGAGCCTGTTTCAATATGTTGGCAAAAGAGGCAAAGATTATTGCTGTGGTACAAAAAAACTATGTTTAAATATGAAAGCTTTTGTGAGGTAGCCATTTAGATGAGGTAACTCTGAAATTTTCAAGGTAAGTCACTGAAATTCTTCATTTTGTACCCGGGGAACTACTAATTTTAGCATCTAAATATAATCATCATAGAAAATGATTAGTAACTCCACCTCCAACTAATCACACATATAGTAGAGCTTCAGATACAGAGATCAGATGCATCAAAGAAAAGATTGGCCTTAATTCAAGCAAACTCAACCGTCTTTTCAATTTCGATCAAACCTAGGAGAAGGAACAATAAAATTGAATGGCGAAAAATACCTCTTGTTTGTGTGAATTGCCCCAGTAGACAGCAAACTTGGTGGACCTGCACTTGTCATCTTCTCGTATCGGCCAGTAATGGCGTGTTGGCATCAGACTTCTTGTAAAGAAATCATAATAATGCGGCGTCACTAACAGCGACAGTGAGTTGCATGCCAGAATGTATTTCTCGCTCACTGACCATGCTGATCCCTCAATATAAATCTTGTACCTGTGCATGTAAATTGATTGTTTCACAAGTAGAATCATCTGGTATAGTTACGCCTCAAAACTCAAATAAAATACCTACCTATGAATGCATTGGCTGGCCAAATCTGATTGCTTGAACCCAGTTTTTGTCTCACAGAGCCAATCCTGCAGAGTGATTGTGAACATATGATCGATTAGTAAGAACTCTTGACGGTATTATGGTCGATGTAAATTTGTGATCAAAATTCGAATAGATAACCAAATCAACAACTCAGGCAGCTATTTTTACTAGGGAGCTAATTAGTAGTACCTGAGTGTAAATCCGAGCATTCCAGTCCTGGCCTTCAGAGACATTACACCTGACAAGCTCCATTCGAGTTTCAGCCACGGCCGGATTTCCTTTCCAGTAAGCGTAGGGTTCCCTATCCAACCATTTCACCCTCTTATTCCCTTCCTTCAGTTCTCCATGAAGAGCCTCCCATGGCTTTATGTTGATCTCTAGCCTTCAAATTACAAATTTTAGTCAAGCACTTTCAACATCAAATTAAATGAAGCAAAAGAAGCAAAATAAGCTGGAGAAATGATAAAGAAAATTGTTACCGTTTATAATTAAGATCTTAACAAAACATTTTCTTCAGTTTATACAATTCATTGCCTTAGATTTGTTTCAATATAGCCTCCATCCTCAATCATGGGAGCTAATCTAATATTAACTTGACCTTAACTAGCTAATTGCGAGTTGCTAAGGTTCTTGACTATGACACAAGTAGTCTTAGGTTCAAGTCTCGAAGACTCCAGTAACAAAGAATTTTCTCCCTCTTAAAACGGGGAAGAGAGTCATTTTCTTTTGATGGATGTATTTTATTTTAATCGTTATTTTTTATGATAAATTTGAGTTTCTATTATTGAGTTCTTTTCAAATTTCATTAATTTTGGTTTTGATTTGGTTATAAAGCTGTTTAATTGGGTGGAGCAATTATGAGTCATTGATAACAAATAAAGATGAGTAACTTTTGTAACAGTACTCTATTTTTATTACCTTATTTTGCATATGAGAAATTTGTTATAAAAGTGTCTTATTTTCAAAAGTGAATCTCATAATTAATTAAAGCGATTTTCACAATAATTGATTTCTTCAAGATCGATGGTCGAAATCTTTCTCAATCTTTTGAGGTTATCAAAACTCTGTATAAAAAGTTTGGTACTAGGATTTATGAGCGAGACATGAAGAGGTGGGAACTCTTTGGAGGCATAGATATAAATCAAGAAAGAGAAAAGAGGACCGAGTACAAAGAACCATGAATACCTCTCTGTAGATCAAGCCAAGAAAAGAAACTTGATATCAATGGGTGATTGATTCACCTCAGGAAAAATACACTTCATCAATGTATGGTTTAATCTTGGGTGAGATGAGTGTTCAATGTTCATGTTTGTATTGGGAAACGAGGCTTGGGGCTGATTGCTCTCTTGTACTCCATATTATTATAATATATCTCTCTTTGTGCTATCCTCGTGGATGTGCTGGGTTTAACCGAACCATGTAAAAATAAATATGATGCCCCTTGTATCTTTTCTTCTATGTTTACTAAAATCTTGTAGATCCCGATGCTCGATGAAAGGCTTGGGGGTATCGTTTTCAGTCAGTTCGTAAAACCCGAGTCACGGTCATAACAAACTTGTATCAGAGTGCATGGTTTCTCAAGGCATACGAGGTGTTCGATGTATTACCAAAGAGAGGTTCAAGCGACTAACGATGATTGAGCCTACAAGATGAAGGATCAGTTGCCAAGTCAATTACATGGAGAGAGTTTGTTGCATCCAATGAAAGAAGAAAAAGAAGAGAAAAACATGATTCAAGATGTCGTCAAGGGATAGAAGTTAGTCATAAGATGATAGATCATGAAAAGGAAAATTCATCATGAAGATGATGGAAGGTTAGAGTTGCGATGGGACAGTCATGACACGGAAAACACCATCGCAAACATTGGAGGTTTGAGATCATCATTAAGATGGTGGATATGATATCGGTTGAGATAATTTATAGTAGGACAGTGAATCTGACAAACATCAATACATTAGAAAATCTACAATCAATGGTTGATGAAAGGAAGCTCATGACAATGTGTTGGCAAGAAGCCCAAGAATCCCTTGGCGGTTATGTGAAAACGGTTAGTATCGAACGAGAAGACCTTGGCGTTTAAGATGAAGTACGATACACGTGCACAATTATCTGGTAAGGTATGTTTTGAACACAATGAAAACTCTATGTTCAGAAAACTCCATACAAGGTGGAGGAAGGATGGCGTCACACGAGAGTAACACAAAAGGTTGTGTGATTGATCTCTTGTACTCCATGTTATTATAATATATCTCTCGTACTCCATGTCATGGGTTGTTTGATTGATCTCTCGTACTCCATATTATTATAATCTCTCTCTCTCTCTATCTCTCTCTCTCTCTCTCTCTCTCTCTCTCTCTTGATGCTCTCTCCGTGAATGTAAGCTGGATTTGACCGAACCACATAAAATATCGTGCCACGTTAAATTTTGTGGAGCTCAATGTCCGATGAAAGGCTTGGGGTCCCGTTTTCGTTCAGTTTGTAAAACCCCAACCACGGTCATAACAAATTTGTCCTTATAAATTGGGTTTGGATCCTAATTTTTTAGAGCATCAGAAAAGAGAAGATATCAAAGAATTCTTTGTCCTCTTTCTCCCTTCCCTCTCACAAAGGTTCCCACATACAATATCCTCTGCATCCTTCTTCCTCTACATCTGTATTGCTTCCGGGCAGTTTGAAGCCAACTAATCATACACGCTTTAGAAGCCAGATACTCTCCTTTGGGAGGGCCATAGGCTCATCCACAAGCACACCTAAAAACAATTTAAAGGTCTCCTTCCACTCCCCTATGGTCCTTCCACTCCCACATAGACCATAAGCATATCCGAGAACACCTAAAAACTATGCAAAAGTCACTTATACTCTTCTGTGGACCATGAGCGTCATTTCGAGCACTCCAAAAAACCATGTAAAGGTCTCTCTTTTGACTCCCCCTCGAGCCATAGGCCTCATTCAAGGCACAATGAGTAATGGCCTCTCTTTATATATTAAGTTCCATATCAGGTCTCTCTCTTGACTCCGCTTAACTGGGCTTATTTATGACATAGAAACATAAAGACCATAGTTGTGGGACTTAGAGTTGGGCATAATTAAGACCTTGTTTGTTATTTATTACGTTTTTCAGCTTGCAAGAAAATATCACTGAGTGTGGGTTTAAAATTAGAACGTCAAACTCATCGTATAAGATTGCCCATCCTGTATATGCATGTTTGTAGGATTATTTTTTTATTTTCCAAAACACTGAACTTTGAGATGACTGTCTGAAATTATTTTATTTTAATATTACTTTTTATGAAAAGTTTTGAGTTTCTAGAGATGAATTCTTTTCATTGGCTTTGATTTTAATTTGGCTTCAATGCTAAGTTTAATTGGGTAGAGTACTTATGAGATTTTGATCACAATTAAAGATGAGTATCATTTGTAAGAGTACTTTACTTTATTACCCTACATGCAACAAAAGTAGAATAGGTGTGTATGGGGATTTTCTCTATATCTTTTTTTTAATAGGCTCTTTGCTCTAATTCTAGAGAACTTCTGATCCTAAATTGAGAAGGAAGACACATTTAGTCTTTTTATCAAGGTATGCATCACTTTTCCCTTTTTAATAATTGTTGTATCTTTATTTCATTTTTTTGTGGACAAAAAGCCCAATAAATCCTAACTAATGTTTTTTTTCCTTTAAATTTCAACTTTTTTTTTGAGATAGGAACATTAATGTATGGCTAGATTTTAAACTTGGTTAAAAGGTTTGTAAATGTATAAAAGAGCAGGAAGAAAGTTGAGTGACAGAATTACCAACCAACCCAGAAAGACCAGTCTGGAAACACAATATCAAGTGTTGAATCATTTCTGCAATATCGGAACAACGGTGGTGGAGCAGGCTTGTCCTTCCAAAGGTAACCTCCGCCCCAATAACCGGCCAGTCAACGCAGTCAAACATAATATCAAGATCTGGAACTCGACTAGGGTAGCCTCTTAATAGTTGAAGAATTGCCGAAAGAGTGAAAACATCTCGTGCATGAAATAACTCCTGATATTTCTCGAAATAGGCTCTGCCATTAAGGTCTACTAACCGGAAATTAGCGGTTTCCTGAGGTCTCTCCACCAATTCTCTTGTGATGCCACTGTTTTTCCACGGACGAAGGTCTTCATGAATCCACCGGAAGTAGTCGGGACAAGAGGGGGACGGAGAGAGAGGGGCGGTGGTTTCGGAGGGCGGTGACGGGCAAATGTATGTTGCAATGGGGTCTGTAGTAGTGCAGGTGAAGGGTATCAATGCAAGTGGTGGAGGTGGTTTTGATTCTGCTACTTCTTTATGAGGTTTGGATATTTGTGAAAGAGTGGAGGAAGTGGTGGAGGTGCTGATCATAGACTGCATGAAAATGAAAAGTTACTCTTAGAGAAAAAGAAAACTAGTTTTCTTCAAAATAGTTCACTATTCTTGGGTTAGCAAAAAAAACATGAAAAAGGAAAAGGCTATTCTTGGGTTAATTAATACACAGTTTTTTAATGCATCCCTCAATTTTTTTTTATATAACATCTTAATCAGTGAAAAGAAAAATTAGACCTCGTGTCATTCCTATATTTACAATTTTGAGTGTCTTAAGTTTCAGGTTGATAAAGATGTAGAATCTTAAAATTATTCAGCAATATTAAGGAAACATCAGGGGGTTGTGTTCTATATTTGAAAAATGACAATTGGAGTACTTTTATAAGTTCACTAAAGAAAATGTGATACAAATCTAACATTTATTGCAATCCACATCACGATATTCATCAGATATGATCCAACATGTCACTCTTTTTTAGCCCACAGGTAATGTTTAGCTGACCAGCGGTCGGTGGCCTGTATTGGTTGGTTCGAAATATAATTATAAAGGAAGTTGTACTGCCTCCCTATTTAATTACCAACTAGTCAATAAAAGGCCAGTGGTCCACTGATCATTGGTTTGTCTATCACTTACTCTTAAGTCCACTTGTATTTCAAAAGAAATATTGCCCAAAATGGCATTGTTCTTCTAGGTTTATCTAATAAATGTCAGAATATCACAAACGAAGCAGCTTTGGATAGTGATTAAGCATGACATTGTCAAAGATGCATGAACCATGCAAGACCAATCATGAACAATTTGGATCATAGTCTAACAAGATCTTTTTGTACTAGTGGTTAAATTATTCATGTTGTTTTTTTTTTAATTCATGAATTCTTATCCCAGACTTTTGCTCGTGCATCACATGATAAACTAGAGAGGAGGAGAGGGCAGTGATGAAAGGAAGAGGAGGAGAAGAGAAGAAATAAGAGGAAGGGGAGAGAAAGAAAGAGAGGAGAGAGCGCGGCGGTCGAAGGAGGGGGAGAAGATGAAGGGGGAGGGTAGAGAAGAGAGAAAGGGCAGCGGTGTAACAATCCCAGATTTCATAGATCCTCAATTAACATAAAACTTCTTTTAAACTGATAGATTATCTTAATCGTCTTTAAATCCTTAAAAATTTCAGCAGCACTTTCTTTGGAAATACTGATATGCTCAAATATACATTTCAATTCACAATAATTTTGGCCAACATCAGTTTACTTATTCTCAATCTAAATATGTAGATCAAAGTCAACCATCGCCGATGCAATCATAATAATATTCGGCTCACCACGGCTTACTTATTCTCCAAATAATAATTTTGACTTGACATCGCCTACTTATGTAAAAAGAAAAGAAACATATGCTCGAGAATACTCCTCTCGGCATCCAGAACATAACACTAAATTATTTATAAATCCAATTCATCAAGAACAAAGTCATCTAACTTATGCTATAACAACATCAATAAGATTGTAAACATAAACAATATGGAGTTTTACATATACAATTACAGCTTCAAAACTTCTCTATACAATAGAATTCCCAACGAAACGCTTGAAATCTTAAATTGGGCCTTCACCTTACCATGACCTGAAAACATAATAAACTGGGGAGGGGTAAGCTCAACAGCTCAGTGAGGAGAGTAAAAAGGAGATCAAGAAAATGATATACATGTCAAAGTAAAAGGAAGTATGTTTTTCTTCAAATGGTAAGGCGAATATGGATAAAGAAAAGAAACAATTATATCAAGGTAAACAATCAACCCAACTATCTATATAGTTTGCCAAATGACTTGATTCCTTCGGTCAATGACTCTATAACTTAAATCTTTGCACTGTAATTTACAAGGTTTATGAGTTGTATCGAATACTTTATTTTAGTGACTTAGTTTATTACCGGATTCATTTTATGTGTACATAATCCTTACACTATATACGACGGTACACCAATCACAATAAGTTATTCCAGATAATATATATATATATTATATATATATATATATATATATATATATATATATATATATATATATATATATATATATATATCACAAAACATACTTAAATATTGTATATCATATCACTCTTCAAGTGCTACATGGATGAAACTTGTATACATACACACATCATATAATTTTCCATTATCTCTTATAATAAAGCAAGATTTAAAAGTCTTACATCAAGATACAAGCATAAAACAATATGCATTTGGATAAGCACATCTTTACTTTATGACTTACGGCCCATCTCATACCCCATCTTCGCACTCATCGGCTCCCGCCAGCCCCTTCCGTCATATAACAACACAAAATATCATACCCGTCTTCACACCTACCAGCTCCTGCTGGCCCCTTCTTTCGTTTAAACAATACAAAATATCATACCCCGCCTTCATACCTACCAGCTTCCGTTGGCCCCTTCCTTCGCAATACACACACACACACACACACACACACACACACACACAAATAACAGTATCATCTTCCCCCTCCCACCGCCTCTCGCCGGTCCCTTCCTTCTTATGCATAAAAATAACATGACATGCACACACATCACATACACATCGACTAACAAGGTAACACACAATGTCAGTTGCGTTGTGATATATTTTTTCAATCACCAATCATGTGATTGATATGCAACACATGATCAAGTTCGTGTAACTATATGCACGCATTCAAACTTACATATCACTTACATATATCATTAATTTAACGACGCATCAAATAATTAATTACATTCTCAATGCCCATCCTAAGTCATATGATTAATTCTTTTAACTAGTTATGATTCTTATTCACATATTAGGTATTTAGTGAATGAAATTGACTACGCTGCTTATCTATGACTAGGGCCTTAGCATACTTTGAAGTTAATAATAGTCCACTAGCTTCGCACTTACACGCATCATTCATTTCAATAGGAATTATTACTCGAAAATGATGGTACATACTACACTAGTCATCAAGCATATTAGTCAACAACCATCATCAACAAGTTATCAATGGTATATAGTTATATGATATATCACAATTGAATATGTACATGTATAGTACAAATAACTGTATATCCATAACAATTAGGTAATAATCATAATCAACATATATCGGTTAGATCATTGGTCTATTAATTGATAATTGTAACCTAGTGCATGTTCACATCTACTTAATATTCATACTTAAGTACAAACTAGCCCGTTGCCCTATGATCGTTCACTTAATATCATACAAATTAGAGATTTAGGGTTGATCGGGTTTGAATTAGTTAGTAGTGAAATCCATCACTGGATTTTCTGGTTTACTAACTTTAGTTTCAAAGGTTCACAACATCCACTATTCAAAGTAGTTCACGTTTTTAGTTTAATATATATTACTCTAGAAGAGATACCGATTATCCAATATTGGTGTAGCAACAATTATTATGCTTAGTTCGATATCAATATCCATGTGTGGACTTCTGATTTTGTTTACCATCCCCAACAAGCTTCAATTTCATGGTTCATGATTAGTTACAGTTTTACTTATAATCACTTTGTTTATCTCATAACTTTCTGAATTTTATTTGCAATAATTGATTATGTCCGATTTTTTTTGCCATATGATAACTTGTCTCATCCGACTATGGTAAGTCCCTAATTTATTTATACCAAAGCTAACATTAAAATAACAGATAATTATTACACAAACAATTTACTTCTCACCATTAGATACTTCCATTTAAGTTTTCTCTTTACTATCACACCAAGATATGTAGGTCAAAGATTATATGTTTGGTTTGAAATATGCACTTAATTTGCATTCAAGGGATTACATGCTAGTAAAAAGTATTAGACCAATATAAAGGATATATTTTACCCCACTAAAAATCAATGAGTCAAACTCAGAAAGAAATCAAGAACTTCTGTATAATTAACCTTTTCCTTATAATCAGCACAGGATACTATGACATAAGCTGAATATAATATCTATACACTTAGACCTATTCCTAACTTGAAACCGGTAAAAGGTGAATGAATTACTCCCATCGGTAATATCCAAATAGATCTCTTAAATCTAGTCGATTCAATAGTAGAAAATAGCTTAGTTTAGTTACCAATGATTTAACAATTTTAAGTCAGTATATTATTAGAACATTTTATTCTCTCATTGAAAAGCAAATCCTGAGTATAGTAAAAATATTCATATAAATCGATGTCAAAAAGTTGACCCACTATATGGGGTGCTTCACCGTGCCAGTGCACCGTGAAAGTTTTTTTTTTAAACAATTACAATGATCAATGACTTACATGCTCAATATCAGGAACGAAACTAATCGGTTCATCAACCCAATCAACTTGGCTATCCTCCTCAAGTTTTGAAACATCCAACCTAACCCCTTTCCCCTTCAAGAAATCTCATTTACACGTTAAAAATTTATAAAACAAAACTAGTTTAAGCTTGTACACTAGAGCCTCTCTTTATTCTATGTTAAGAAGAATCAATTTCTGACTTATCGAGAACTAGAAGTAACTAATGATTTATACAAGCTATCCATATCTCATCAAAAGACTATTCCTTATTAATTGTGTTTAGTATCAATTAGTTCTTTGGGTACATTATCCTTAGACATGAACTTGCTGCTTAAATATCTTTTGTGGCTCAATCTTTTCAGACAATTAATGACGTTTTTGTAATAACTTTCATCTTACATATTGAAATAGAACAAAAAAAGATTTATTAGAAACTAAACTTCACTACATTTCCAACAATATATTACATGATAGGTTTTATTTAAGTAAACTGCTCCAAATATTCAGAAACTCATCAGCTGTGAACGAGTTCTGCAGCACGATAGTTTCGACAATATGCAATGTTTCAGTCATAACTTAAGGTACATGTATCCAATAAGAACATGGTATAAACCGTTAGAAAATAGACTCGATTGTCTTTCCAATGGTATATAATACGATACCATTTAGCCCCAACACACTAGTGATCTGAACCTAATTTTACAAGTTATGATGTTTAACAGATTTCTACACCTATAAGGACGATTCATTGTTTTACTCAAAATAATTATTTTGTCCAAAAATTTTATAAAAATATAGGAGAAATATAGATTGAAGACTTCTTTAGATAATACACGTTGATCATTACATATTCATGAAAATTTCTCTGAAATTTTCAAAATTAACAAACAACTTGGATCAAGATAAGATATCCCTCATATAGCCAAGAGCAATTACTATGAATGGATCAAGATCTAAGCATAGATGAATTTAAATCTGAAATTGGAACAAATTTTGAGATTTATTCTAAATCTAAAAAAAATTTAAATCAAACATAAATGAAGATGGAAGATAACCCTCGCCCATGGTTCCTCCTCCTCCTTTTCAAAGTCGCCATGTCTCCGCTTTGGTGTCAATGCCATGGCTGGCCTTCACCAGAGAAAAGAGAAAGAAATTGAGTTATAAAGAAAAACAAAAAGGAGAAAGTTAGGATTCTTTTAATGGTTTCATTCACACATCCAAAGGAGGGAGAAGGAGAGTGTGTGGGGGTAGAGGGGGCTGTTATCCCTCTTTATAGGCCACCAGCGGTGGCCTCCTTGCGCCGCCACCGGCGCGCTGCTGCTGCCACGCCAACACCAGGGAGGGAGAGAGATGGGAGAGAGAGATAAAATTGAGAGGGAGAGGGAGAGGGAGAAGGAGAGCTGAGAGTGAGAGAGGGATTGAGAATGGAAATGATTTCTTAGGGTTTTGAAATTTTTTTTTTGAATGAGAATGAGAGAGGGTTCTGTTGTTCATCCAGGGAAAAAAAAAGAGAGAGATTAGGGAAATAGTTCTCCTCTTTTGCACAAAATTCCCCTTAATTTATGTAATCCACTTATTTCACCACCTCTCTCTTCTCTTGTCATGCCACCTATACACACACATTTTTAGGTAAATCCTAGCCCTCCATCAACTTATGCCATGAACACCTACCCCCTACTATTAAATACTCAAAAATAAATATAATGGTATATATATTTTTTGATTGTATTATTTTGTATTTACATAATATACCAACACACTCATGTAATGTAACTTATACACACAGACACAAATCACCATATCCATATATACCTACCCAAATATTCATACACCTATATTTGCAATTATCCAATTTTTATTTCACTCCAAAATTTTCCCACAATCAAAATAATAAAATAATATATAAATGAAAAATTCTATTTTACAGAAAACACATTCAATCATTGTCTCAGATAATTCTATCTGATCACATTAATAAAGTATTAGGATATTAAATTAAGATTTTAATAATCGAGGTGTTACAGTTCTACCTCTCTTACAAAAATTTCGTCCTCAAAACTTGGTAACTAAAATGAGTAAGTATAAAATCTTCATATTTCTCCTGCTTACCACAAAATCTTTATTTGATGCAACATCCCTCTTAATTATTTACCTCAAAGATTCATTATCCTTTGATGACTTCTATGCTATGTCCTTACAATCCAAATTAATCTTGACTTACTTGATATTTTAATCATTTTCTTACTCCAGTATCCCATACCACTGGTAGCTCGTACTCAGGGCCCACACTTTCAACAGAACACATCCGAATTATGGCATGTAGGTGCCATAATCTGAACATAAGGCAGCGATCAAATATCCCGCGCTTCAGGACTAATCATACACGTAAGAACTCCTACCCCTCTTAAATCATCCATATCAAACAACATATTCACGTGTAAACAACACATAAGCAAACAAATCAAACATAGCAACTAGTCCTAGCAATCAATCATCTTCCTATGATAACTGCTTTATATCAAATCCCTATGCTAAATCCTAGGCTCTGATACCAACTGTAACGGTCCTAGATTTCAAGATCCTCAATCAACATAAAAACTTCTTTTAAACTGATAGATTATCATAATCGTCTCCAAATCCTTAAAAATTTCGGCTGCACTTTCTTTGTAAATACTGATATGTCCAAATATACATTTCAATCTACAATAATTTCGGCCAACATCAGCCTACTTATTCTCAATCTAAACATGTAGATCAAAATTAACCATCGCCCATGCAATCATAATAATATTTCAGCTCACTACGACCTACTAATTCTCTAAATAACAATTTTGGCTTGACATCACCTACTTATGTGAAAACAAAAGAAACATATGCTCGAGAATGCCCCTCTCGGCATCCAGAACATATACCAAATTATTTATAAATCTAACTGATCAAGAACAAAGCCATCTAACTTATGCTATAACAACATCAATAAGATTGTAAACATATACAAGATGAAGTTTTACATATACAATTACAACTTCAAAACTTCTCTATACAACTGAATTTCTAGCGACGCGCTTGAAATTTTAAATTGGGTGTTCACCTTACCATGACCTAAAAACATAATAATCTGTGTGGGGGTGAGCTCAACAGCTCAGTGAGGAGAGTAAAAAGGAGATTAAGAAAATGATATACATGTCAAAGTAAAATGAAGCATATTTTCTTTCAAATGGTAAGACGAATATGGATAAAGAAAAGAAATAATTATATCAATATAAACAGTCAACCCAACTATCTCTATGGTTTGCCAAAATGACTTGACTCCTTCAGTTAATGACTCTACAACTTAAATCTTTACACTATAATTTACAGGGTTTATGAGTTGTATCGAAAGCTTTACTTTAGTGACTTATGTGTACATAATCCATACACTATATACGATAGTACACCAATCACAATAAGTTATTCCAGATAATATATATATATATATATATATATATATATATATATATATATATATATATATATATATATATATCACAAAATATATCACAAAACATACTTGCGTATTACATATCGTATCACTCCTCAAGTGCTACATGGATGGAACTCGTATACATATACACATCATATAATTTTCCATTATTTCTTATAATAAAGTAAGATTTCAAAGTCTTACATCAAGATACAAGTATATAACACTATGCATTTGGATAAGCACATCTTTACTTTATGACTTACGACTCATCTCATACCCCGTCTTCGCACCATGGCTCCCGCCGGCCCCTTCCTTCATATAACAACAAAAAATATCATACCCCGTCTTCATACCTACCAGCTCCCGCTGGCCCCTTCCTTCGTTTAACAATACAAAATATCATACCCCATCTTCACACCTACTAGCTCCCGCTGGCCCCTTCCTTCATTTAACAACACACAATGTCATACCCCGTCTTCACACCTATCAGCTCCCATTGGCCCCTTCCTTCACAATATATATACAAAAACGACAACATCGTCTTCCCCCTCCCTGTTGACTGTCTAAAAATCACTGAATACAAGTCAGCAGACAGTAGAGTCCGAACTCCAGACGCAAAGCGGCATAGCCACTAGCGCAGCATCAAGATGTGAAGGTTGAAACCCGCGCCTTAATAACCAAGATGCAGAGCTCAAAAGCTGCGTCTCAGCACCACTGTAGTTCCAAGGCGCAAGGGTCGAAACCCGCGTCTCTACCTCACTACAATGGCTAAGATGCAGAGCTTGAAACTTACATCTCAGACATCCTATCCAGACACAGAGCCCGAAGCCCGCGTCTCACTTGAAGCTTAACGCAGAAGTGGGAATTTGCGTTTCTCATGCATTACTTCAGCGACAAAACACGAAGCTCAAAGCTCGCGTCTTGGTTATAACTGCCCTCATTACTAGGTCAACTACTGCCCATGAAATGAGAGAGTTAAGTTAACCCCCATTATGGAGTATTTTTAGGGGACATTTTTACCCCTAAAACCTCTATAAATAGCCCTGTTTGCTATGGAAGAGGGGTCGGGAAAGTTTTTATCAGAAGAACCTCAGTCATAAGCCGTAGAAGGACCAAGATCTCCAGTTAAAAAAAAAAGAAGAGAGAGTTCGACTCTTCTAACAACTTGCTGAGTTCAAGTTTGTTCTTGCCTAAAGTCTCTTTGAGATTCTTGTGGACAGAAGCTGTGTTAATTCGTCAACCGTCCAAAGAGAAGATTCTTAAGAGATCTTGACGTTCACCCAGTCAACGAAAAACAAGATTCACTTTCCATCGCCAGATCAAGAACCCACCATTAAATAAAGGGGAGATTTGAGCTTGAATATCTCTCCTCTCTTATAAAAGGATTATTGATCTGTTATAATTTTTTCTTTACAATCAAATAAAGAATTTACACACGATCTCAATTTTCCCACCAAATAAGAGATGGCGACTCTGCCGGGGAGTACTTTCTCTACCAATGAGCAAGTCGTGGCGCAAGGTGACGTCACCTGCATGGAAAAAAATGGTCGAATCACTTGTTGTAGAGTTCGACCAGGCAAAGTATGAAGTGTTCCTCTCCTCTGGCTCTAAGAGCCCTAGGGCGCGACGGTACCACAAGGTCTCCTCGGGGACCCATTCTCAAGTCCGCTCTGAGATTCCTCCAGATGCAACTGACAAGAAGAGTGCCGTGGCTAACCATATCACACGTAACACCCACGTCAACATCTCCCACAAGACCCGCGAGGTTACTGTTACTGATATTCGGCCTGTTCATGCCCGTCCTCTTCTTTAAATCTAGGTTATCAGGGGTTTCCAACAACTCATACGGCGTAACCAGAATGCTGAACGTTGACAGAGATGACGCGCCCGTCAACTACATGCGTAAGAAGCTGGAATAACCATTTGTCTAACAGATACAGAACGCGAGGCTCAAGCCTGCGTCTCTTCTAATTTACGACAGACGTGCGAAGTCTGCGTATGGAGACCAAAATGCGAAGCCCAACAGGCTTGCGTTTCTGAGACTTCACTTCCCAAACGCGATGTTCAGCAGTGCGAGGGCTATGCTTCTTCTCAGAGACACGAGACCCTTGTCTCTACAACCATACACGGAATTGAGAAAGTCCGCGTGTCTCGATCATCGCTAATCAAACGTGACAATCAATGACGTGAGGTCCGCGTCTCTGCTCAGCAGAGGCCGAGACCCACGTTTCAAAGTCAAAACGCAAGAGCCACACCTGTTTTACACAATGTGAGCTCCGCGGTTCTGAACCCTGCATCTCAGATTCTCGATGTAAGGGTGGCTCTCAGAAGCTGAAAAGCCCTCGACAACCCGAGGCCAATCTCTTTGATCCCCCTCTGACGGATCTAAGAGATTATTTGACAAAGAAAAGGAGTGCTAATCAGATCACTCCATCTTGTTGCTGTAAACGGCTTATCACGGTAATGCTCTCAGAATGCCGCTGCAGCTAACATACAAGCAAATAGTCAGTATTTAGACGATTGAGCTCGACCTCCCGATCAGCCAAGAGGTGTCGCTCCCACAGAAGGAAAGCCTTCTCTAACATAGAGTACCCTGAAGTCACTGCAAACATGATAAGTAGAAGTAGGTGAAAACAACCGGCGGTCAGCTCCCACGAGTCTGACATGGAACCAGAAGGAGTGTACCAGCATACTCGCACTCGGACTGGTGCGGTCGCCCCGATCAACTATAGTGCCCTAGCTCGGGATCTTGAAGTAAGTGAATCACATTCCGTCATTGTAGAATCGCAAGCCTCGAACTCTTCTATAGAGAAGGAAGCCTTTGCGAACATGACAAACCCACCCGAGCGGACGAAAGTCAACGGGAAAATCACTCCTAACTTTCAAAAACTAATTGATAAAGGTGGCGGCAAGCTGAGGGGTTTCTCCTTTCAGATATTCAGGCCTGACTAACCTGGGAAATAAACCGAAGACATCTTTCCCATGGCCAGCAGCGTATGCTTCTTTGGTACCTAATCTGCCGAGAGACATGCTGGAGATAAACCGGGAAAGATTCCACTCCATCGTACGATGAACGGACATACGTTGAAGATAGGACAAGGACACATCCTCTCCATGTTGGGAAGAAAGAACCTCCTATCCCCTATCTGACGAAGCCACTTATAATCTCTGTTGTACAGGATCCTATCATCCTCTTCAATGTCGTCATCAAAGAAGAAACCAGGCTTCCTTAGCAGAGTACGAGAATCCGACTCAAACTGGCCATCAGAAATAATCTCCTGAAGTGTCAACATACTGGCCTTAGTGGTCCTCTCCTTCCGCTCCTTTGATTTTCCAGTAGTTACAGGAGCAGTCCTTTGGAGCACAAAGGTCAGATTACGATCAGCGCCACCTACGTGCCCAAAGTGGCACTTCTTGGACAAGGGGCTGGAAGAGTATCGTACTGCAATAAAGATGACACTTAGTCAGAAGTCTAAAAGAAAATGGCTAAGTGTTTGAAATTCAAACACAGGAGTGAATCCAGACGCAGAAATCAACAAAATCTGCATCTAGACAAAAAAATGCGAGGCTTGCATGAAGCCCCAATTTCAAAGTCCATAACTTAGAAATTTTTCTAAGTGTCGAATTCAGATGCGAGAATCAGTGAAACCTGCGCCTGATCTTAAAAGACACGAGGATCACATGAAGTCTGCGTCTGAGCCTTCCACACTTAGAAAAATTCTTAGTATTGAGTTCAAAACGTAGGGTTCAACGAGGCCCGCATTCAACAAACAGAGACAAACTCAAATTAATGAAGCAAAGGCGCGGAGGTCGTCAAACCCGCGTCTTGCTTACCAAATTCAAGAGCCGCGTCTGAAAATCAAACACGGGCATGAGCCTCGCATTGGCGGTTCACATTCAAAGGAGACTTAAGAGTTAAGAGAACTCTTTAAGCGTCTTCAATGGCGGAAACTAGTTTAGATGGTTTTATTGCCTGAAATGGGGGTCTCCTACATGAAAGGACCGCCCATTTGAATCTCCGAAGCGACAGTGCTTGAGGACGAGGAAGGAGGTTTGGTCTTCGGTGCCATTTTGACCGTGAAATCAGTGTTGAAGACGATAAAATGGAAAAAGCTTTAAGCTTTCTTAACCCTCGATATAAAGAAGAAGAAGAGTCTAATGATGACTCTTGAAAGACGGTTGTCTTTTATAGGCACAGTGATCCGCAAAGATACGCGGCGCATATCTCGAGGGCTAATTCTCGCCCGACGCGTGGCATGCGTCTTAAATGGACGTGAATTTCGCGCGTTAAAGGAAAGACGTCTCCTCAACTCAGCTAGACAATTGGCAACGCGCCCAGAACACGGGTCTCGCATTTAACAAAGTCGCATCCCTCCAAAGGTCACGGCCCTTCAGCAAGGCCAAAGCTGCGTCTAGTCAACAGAATAAAGTTGCGTCTTCACTTCAAAGTTGCGTCCCTCCAGAGGCCGCGTTTCTTCAGCAGAGTAATAGATGTGTCCCCACTCTGAGTGAGGACTGTGTCTCTAGAGCAACATGACCCCTGCATCTAAAAGACTTGCATTTAGTCTTTACTTCTGCAAAGAGTTCAACAGTACACTGGCACAAGCAGATGACTGTTTACCCCTGGTTCAACATTACACCAACAACCAGCTCAGAGAACTGAGGAGGTCTGGACTGCGTTTCTAGACACTCACCATGATCATCTCTGATGGCTTCAAAGGGTTTTTACAGTACACTCACAAAGACTATATTCCATACAGGACAAGCTCATGGCATCTCAAATGATTGTCAGTCCAATCATGAAAAGTATGAACTCGACCAAAGTCCAAAGTATTTCGAAATCCGTCTCAGTCAACCGCGGAATATCAAAAACTTTGGAGAGAGTTCTATACGCTGTCTAAAAATTACTGAAGACAAGTCGTCAGAAAGCAGAGTCTAAACTCCAGAAGCAAAGCGGCACAACCACTAGCGCAGCATCAAGATATGAAGGTTGAAACTCGCGCCTTAATAACCAAGATACAAAGCTCAAAAGCTGCGTCTCAACACCACTGTAGTACCAAGACATAAGGGTCAAAACTCGCGTCTCTGCCTCATTGCAATGGCCAAGATGCCGAACTTGGAACTTGCATCTCAGACATCCTATCCAGACGCAGAGCCCGAAGCCCGCATCTCACTTGAAGCTTAACGCAGAAGTAGGAATTCACGTTTCTTAAGCATTACTTCAGCGATAAAACGCGAAGCTCAAAGCCCGTGTCTTGGTTATAACTACCCTCATTACTGGGTCAATTAATGTCCACGAAATGATGGAGTTAACCCCCATTATGGAGTGTTTTTGGGGGACACTTTTACCCCCTAAAATTTCAATAAATAGCCCAGTTGCTATGGAAGAAGGGTCGGGAAGGTTTTTGGTCAGAACCTCGGTCGTAAGTCGTAGAAGGACCAGGATCTCTAGTTAAAAAAGAGAGAGAGAGTTCGACTCTTATAACAACTTGCTGAGTTCAAGTTTGTTCTTGCCTAAAGTCTCTTTGAGATTCTTGTTGGACAGAAGCTGTGTTACTTCATCTACCGTCCAAACAGAAGATTCCCAAGAGGTCATGACGTTCACACAGTCAACAGAAAACAAGATTCACTTTTCATTGCCACATCAAGAACCCGCCATTAAACAAAGGGGAGATTTGAGCTTGAATATCTCCCCTCTCTTGTAAAAGGATTATTGATCTGTTATAATTTTTCTTTACAATCAAGTAAAGAATTTACACACGCCCTCAATTTTTCCACCAAACACTCCCACTGGCTCCCGCCGGTCCCTTCCTTCATATGCATAAAAATAACACGACATACACACACACACATCACATATACATCGACTAACAAGGTAACATAAACAATATCAGTAGCATTTTGATATACTTTTTCAATCACTAATTATGTGATTGATATGCAACACATGATCAAGTTCGTGTAACTATCCATTATATGCATGCAATCAGACATACATACAACTTATGTATCATTCATTCAACGACGCATCAGACAATTAGTTACATTCTAATTGCCCGTCTTAGGTCATATGATTAGCTCTTTTAACTAGTTATGATTCTTATTCACATATTAGGTATTTAGTGAATGAAATTGACTACGCTACTTATTCATGACCAGGGTCTTAGCATGCTTTGAAGTTAATAATAGTCTACTAGATTCACACTTACACGTATCATTCATTTCAGTAGGAATTATTACTTGAAAACGAGGGTACATACTACACTAGTCATCAAACATATTAGTCAACCATCATCAATAAATTATCAATGATATATAGTTATATGATATATCACAATTGAATATGTACATGTATAGTACAAATAACTGTATATCCATAACAATTAGGTAATAATCATAATCAACATATATCGGTTAGATCATTGGTCTATTAATTGATAATTGTAACCCAGACTATGTTCACATCTACTTAATATTCATACTTAAGCACAAACTAGCCTGTTGCCCTATAATTGTTCACTCATATCATACAAATTAGAGATTTAGGGTTGATCAGGTTTGGATTAGTTAGTAGTGAAATTCATCACTGGATTTTTAGGTTTACATACTTTATTTCCAAAGATCCACGACATCCACTATTCAAAGTAGTCCAGGTTCCTAGTTTAATATATATTACTCTAGAAGAGATACCGATTATCCAGTATTGGTGTAGCAATAATTATTATGGTTGGTTCGATATCAATATCCACGTGTGGACTTCTGATTTTGTTTACCATTCCTAACAAGCTTCAATTTCATGGTTCATGGTTAGTTACAGTTTTACTTATAATCACTTTGTTTATCTCATAACTTTCTGAATTTCATTTGCAATAATTGTTTATGTCCGATTTTTTTTTTTGCCATATGATTACTTGTCTCATCCAACTATGGTAAGTCCCTAATTTATTTATACCAAAGCTAATATTAAAATAACAAATAATTATTACACCAAATAATTTACTTCTCACCATGAGATACTTCCATTTAAATTTTCTCTTTACTATCACACCAAGATATGTAGGTAAGAGATTATATGTTTGATTTGAAATATGCACTTAGTTTGCATTCAAGGGATTACATGCTAGTAAAAAGTCTTAGACCAATATACGTGATATATTTTACCCCACTAGAAATCAAGGAGTCAAACTCAGAAAGAAATCAACAACTTCTATATAATTAACCTTCTCCTTCTGGTCAGCATGGGAGACTATGACATAAGCTGAATATAATATCTATACACTTATACCTTTTCCTAACTTGGAACCGGTAAAAGGTGAATAAATTACTCTCATCGGTTATATCCAAATAGATCCTTAAATCTAGTAGATTCAATAGTAGAAAATAGCTTAGTTTAATTACCAATAATTTAATAATTTTAAGTCAATATGTTATTAGAATATTTTATTCTCTCATTGAAAAGCAAATCCTAAGTATAGTAAAAATATTCATATAGATCGATGTCGAAAAGTTGACCCACTATGTGGGGTGCTTCACTGTGCCAGAGCACTGTGAAAGTTTTTTTTTTTTTTTAACAATTCCAATGATCAATGACTTACATGCTCAATATCAGGAACGAAACCAATTGGTTCATCAACCCAATCAACTTGGCTATCCTCCTCAAGTTTTGAAATGTCCAACCTAACCCCTTTCACCTTCTAGAAATCTCATTTACACTTTAAAAATTTATAAAATAAAAACTAGTTTAAGCTTGTACACTAGAGCCTCTATTTATTCTATGTCAAGAAGAATCAATTTCCAACTTATCGAGAACTAGAAGTAACTAATGATTTATACAAGCTATCCATATCTCATCAAAAGACTATTCCTTATTAATTGTGTTTAGTATCAATAGTTCTTTGGGTATATTATCCTTAGACATGAACTTACTGCTTAAATATCTTTCGTGACTCAGTCTTTTTAGACAACTAATAACGTTTTTGTAATAACTTTCATCTTACATATTGAAATGAAACAAAAAAGATTTATTAGAAACTAGACTTCACTACATTTCCAACGATATATTATATGATAGGTTTTATTTAACTAAACTGCTCCAAATATTCAGAAACTCATCAGCTGTGAATGAGTTCTGCAGCACGATAGTTTCGACCAGCATGCAATGTTTCAGTCATAACTTAAGGTACATGTATCCAATAAGAATATGGTATAAACGGTTGGAAAATAGACTCGATTGTCTTTCCAATGGTATATAATACGATACATTTAGCCCTAACACATTAGTGATCTGAACCTAATTTTAAAAGTTATAATGTTTAACAGATTTCTGCACCTATAAGGACGATTCATTATTTTAGTCAAAATAATTGTTTTGTCCAGAAATTTTACAAAAAAAAATATGGGGGAAATATCGATTGAAGACTCCTTTAGATGATACACGTTGATCATTACATATTCATGGAAATTTCTCTGAAATTTTCAAAATTAACAAACAACTTGGATCAAGATAAGATCTCCCTCATATAGTCAAGAGCAATTACTATGAATGGATCAAGATCTAAGCATAGATCAATTTAAATCTGAAATTGGAACAAATTCTGAGATTTATTCTAAATCTAAAACAAATTTAAATCAAACATAAATTAAGATGGAATATAACCCTCGCCCATGGTTCCTCCTCCTCTTTTTTGAAGTCGCCGCGTCTCTGCTTTGGTGTCAATGCCATGGCTGGCCTTCACCAGAGAAAAGAGAAAGAAATTGAGTTATAAAGGAAAACAAGAAGGAGAAAGTTAGGGTTCTTTTTAGGGTTTCATTCACACATCCAAAGGAGGGAGAAGGAGAGTGTGGGGGGGGTATGGGGGGGTTGTAACGCCCCGAATCCCACGGATACGGAGACGTCACTGCGACGTATATACGCAGGTCAGAAAGTGCCCCCACGTATATACGCTAAGCAATGAGTACAACAAGAATCAGAGTACACGACTAAGCGTGGTATCCATACATATGCCAACTTAAAAGGTACAACTACAAAGCTATCACAGGATATGATAAAGTATTACACATTACATGTGTATTACATCATAACCAAGTCCAAAAGTAAGATTTACAATATAAAAACACAAAAAAAGCTCACGAGTTGGATGAAGATCCCGTGAGTCAAAATGGATAGGTCTGGCACGAAGAACAGGAACTAATCTGTCTGCTCACTAAAGAAAGCTTGATCCTCTGTGGATGGCTCCACTTCGATCCAAGCTTCAGGACCTGAATATGCAAATCCAAGGGAGTCAAGACCTCATAACAATAATCAGACTACAGCCAAATGGCTAAGAGACATGAATAAGTAAGAGGGAACAATATGATACATGTAAATCAGCAAGTAATAGGAGCATAAAGAGATAAGGTCTGCATATAAGGATCCACAGTTAGAATCTATTATTATTATTACTTGTCTTACTGTGATATCTAGCTATGTGACCCAGCGTCCCAGCGCACATAGATCCATATCCTAGTAAGGCAAGGTTGTTATTGGAAACCAGCGGTTGTATCGACGAACTATGTTTACAGTGGATCCCGTACATGCCCGGGATAACGGTCCAGGATTGTTCCGTTGCTTGGTGACGGAAGCCAGCCGCTAGGCTAACAGGAGGGACTTATGTATGCCCTTATCATGATGGTACCAGTAAGGAGGGAGCAAGCACTCCCCTCGGTCCCCTGGTGGCCCACAGGTCAGACCGGAACATGAGTTGCACAACATTCTAAAACCACTGTAAACACGAACACATATCGATATCCGCATGTTTTCCCCCGACCCAATATAAGTTGGTCCATTTTATACAAAAGTCAAGTGTATCATGCTTGGTTCAAGTGATGGCATGATAAGTGGTGATATCCATTTATTAACAAGTTATGGAATGAGACTACACAATAATAAGTCATGAAGTAACAAGAAGTAATGTCCATCAAGTAACATGTCATGAAGTACCAGTTATGAAGCATAAACAAGGATAATATATCACATATGTATCAAGGGTACGATCCAAATTCAGAAAAGAAATCAACTATAACAAATAGCCTAAATTAGTCGACTAGGTGGAATGGTTAGTCGACTAATAGTGGTTTCTAGTCGACTAACAGTCTGGATTAGTCGACTAAAACTGGGTTCCAGAGAGTTGGATTCTGGTTTCAGGAAAAGTTAGTCGACTAGGTGGAAAGGGTAGTCGACTAACAGTGACTACAAGTCGACTAACAGATACTTAAGTCGACTAAATCTGGGATACAGAGAGTTGATGTTTTATTTCAGGAAAAAGTAGTCGACTAGGGAGGAATGGTTAGTCGACTAATAGTGGTTTCTAGTCGACTAACAGTCTGGATTAGTCGACTAAAACTGTGTTCCAGAAAAGGTTACGTTTCAAAAATAGATGGGTTAGTCGACTAATTCCTAGGTCAAGTCGACTAATCATGGGGAAACAGAGTACAAAACAGAATTTCTGATGGTTGTGTTTGATGGTCCAAAAACATGATTTTGACGACATAAGTATACAAGATATGAAGATACAAGTATATTAGGAATTGATCAAGTCTTGGTGAGTAAAAATACTCACTAGGATTGGTAATCGAAGCTTTATGCACTCGATAAGATCGTTGTCGACGAATAGCACCAAGGTGATCCTCGACGATGTTAGATACGATCCCAAGTCCAAGTAGTGGTTGCTTGAGATGGAGATGATGAACTTGAGGTGTTGTTGGAGTTGGTAGTTGAAGTTGAGAAGGAGGAGAAATCTTGTGGAGACAATTTCTTTGGTGAAATGAAGTAAAAAGAGAGAAAAAGGGAAAGGAAATGTTTATATAGGGTGGGATTTGTAAAGGAGGTGTAAATAATGAAGAAGAGAGGGGTTTTTGCAATTAGGGGAGGGGATGAGTGTCCCTCTTTTGGCCACTTGGCCGGCCATGGAAGAGAGAGAAAAGAGGGGCATTTATGAGGAAGAGTGTGGAAAGTTGGAGAAAGTTGGAATTTGGGAGAAAGTCAAAGCTTGTGGAGGAAGGAAGGAAAAAAGAGAAAAAGGAAAAAGGAAAAGAATTTATAAATGAAGATATTTTCTTGGTCTCGAAAAATGAAAATATTTAAAACACGGATTCCCGGGTTTAAGTCATGTATGCGGAAAACATTTCGGAAAATACCGAAATCGTCGAAATTCAAGTATCTCGGAACGACTCGAAAATTTTACCAAAAATCAAGAATAATATATGAAGACTCATAGTGAAATCCGTTTTAAGAAATACTTTGTAGTTTTAAAACTAAAAATCCCGGAATCAGTTAGCTACCGACTCCGATGGAATTTTCATAAATTCATAAAATTCTCAGAAAAAGTATTTAGGTAAGAAATATAATTCTAAGAGAAAATGTCTAAAGGACTTTCTAGAAATTCCAAACCGTTTGCAAATTAAAAATCCGAGAATCGATCAGCGACACTGGTCGACACCGGTTTTGAAGAAATTCATTTTAATTCAGGAAAAATCCAGAAAATCATAGAAAATCTAATATATTGGAAAATAATATTTGAAATTGAAATCGGTCAAATACAGGAAGTAAATCGAAAAATACGATCGAAAAACTGAATACGCAACTAAGTACGTATTCCGGGAACGGGGTATTACAATCCATCCACCTTACAAAAATTTCGTCCTCGAAATTTCAGAAGGTGGAAGGTGACGGTAATGAAGGATAACAGGAAGTGAAAGGCAGCAATAAAGAAGGATGAGAAGAAAGAGTTTACCAATTAAGATGTGAAGAGTTGAGGATAACGCTCACGGATAACGTCCTCTCGTTCCCACGTGGCCTCTCCTGGCGCATGTCTGTTCCAAGACACCAACACTAATGGTATTGCCTTGTTCTTCAGTATCTTAACACTCTTATCCAATATGGCCATCGGCTGCTCTTGATAAGACAAATCCGGTTGTAGTTCTAGTTCGGAGTGATCCAGGATATGACTATCATCCTTGACATACTTCCTCAACTGTGATACGTGGAATACATTGTGAACTCCGTCCAACGATGGCGGTAATGCCAAACGATAGGACACATCTCCCACACGGTCCAAAATCTCGAATGGGCCGATATATCTCGGACTAAGCTTTCCACGAACACCGAACCGGATTACTCCTTTGGTAGGTGATATCCTCAAAAACACATGATTTCCTGTCTGGAATTCCAATGGCCTTCTCTGTGTGTCAGCCCAACTCTTCTGCCGACTCTGT
Source organism: Agave tequilana (assembly GCA_038442645.1). Lineage (NCBI taxonomy): Eukaryota > Viridiplantae > Streptophyta > Magnoliopsida > Asparagales > Asparagaceae > Agave > Agave tequilana. Next base: position 73,376 of record JAVJIF010009230.1, on the reverse strand, counting down.
GCTGCTCTGAGATGGTCTCTGATGATTCTGACTTTCTCTGTTGTCTGAATCAGGATCTCCGGCCCCAAAAGTCTCCTCTCACCGACTTCATCCCAACAAATCGGTGACCTACACTTTCTTCCATACAATGCCTCAAAGGGTGCCATCTTGATACTTGCCTGATAGCTGTTATTATAAGTGAACTCAGCCAGGTGAAGATGGTCTTCCCATGATCCCTTGAATTCAATCATGCAGGCCCGCAACATGTCTTCAAGAATCTGGATAGTCCTTTCAGATTGTCCGTCTGTCTGAGGGTGATAGGAAGTACTGAATTTCAGACGAGTTCCTAGACTTTCTTGGAGACTTTCCCAGAAATGTGATCTGAATCTTGTGTCTCTGTCTGATACAATACTAACTGGAACTCCATGTAGACGAACTATCTCCTTCATGTACTTGTCTGCCAAAACCTCTGTTGTCTGGCCTACCTGAATGGTATGAAGTGAGCTGATTTGGTGAGGCGATCAATGATTACCCATACAGCATTATTACCCTTAGGACTGCGGGGTAATGCCGTAACAAAATCCATAGTGATGTGCTCCCACTTCCATTCGGGTATCGGTAAGGGTCGTAGAAGTCCAGCTGTCCTCTGATGCTCAATCTTTATCTGCTGGCAAACCAAACACTTGGCTACATACTGGGCTATCTCCCTTTTCATAGCATTCCACCAAAATTGCTTCTTTATGTCCTGATACATCTTGGTTCCCCCTGGGTGTATGGAATAGGCTGAACTGTGTGCTTCTGCCAGGATCTTCTGTCTAACTTCTCCTTGGGGAACACAAAGTCTGCTACCAAAATATAATGCACCATCTGGATGAATACAGATATCAGTCCTCAATCCTGCCTCTACTTGAGCTCGGAATTTCTGCAATCTGGGGTCTTCCTTCTGAGCTTCCTTGATCTCATCCAATAATGCTGACTGAATCTGCAAGGTCATGAACTGTCCTGCCTTATCAACTCCTTGTACCAACATTAAGTCCAATCTGATGATGTCTTGAATCAACTCCTTCTGCTGAGTGAGTTGGACAAGCACTCTATTCTCTGGCTTCCTGCTCAGTGCATCTGGTACTGTATTGACCTTGCCCGGATGATACCGCAAGTCAATATCATAGTCCGCCATCAATTCAAGCCACCTCCTCTGCCTCATGTTCAACTCTTTCTGTGAGAAAATATACTTGAGGCTCTTGTGATCCGTGTATATCAACACTTTGTCTCCCAGAAGATAATGCCTCCAGACCTTTAAGGCAAATATCACAGCTGCTAACTCCAAGTCATGAGTCGGGTAATTCCGCTCATGAGTCTTCAGTTGCCTTGATGCATAAGCTATAACATGATCATGTTGCATTAGTACACATCCCAGGCCTTTTCCTGATGCATCACTGAAGATGACCATCCCTCCTCTTCCTGAGGGAGTCTTCAAGATTGGAGCTGAAATGAGTCTCTGCTTCAGTTGCTCAAATGCCATAGTACATTCTTCTGTCCATGTGTACCCTTCTCCTTTCCGAGTGAGCTGGGTTAACGGAGCTGCAATCCTAGAGAAATCTTGGACAAAGCGTCGGTAATATCCGGCTAGTCCTAGAAAACTCTTAATCTCAGTCACCGTCCTCGGAATTGGCCAATCTCTCACCGCCTGGACTTTGCTGGGGTCAACTGAAATCCCTTCTGCTGAAACTATGTGTCCAAGGAAGGCTATACTGTCCAACCAAAAGTCACACTTGCTCCTCTTAGCATGAAGCTGCTCCTGCTGGAGAGTCTGCAATACTATCCTCAAGTGTTCTGCATGCTCCCTGTTGTTCTTTGAATAGATCAAGATGTCATCAATAAAAACAACAACGAACTGATCCAAGTAGGGCGAGAACACTCTGTTCATCAAATCCATGAAAACTGCAGGGGCATTGGTGACTCCGAAAGGCATAACTAGAAACTCATAGTGGCCATAACGGGTCCTGAATGCCGTCTTCGGAATATCCTCCTTCCTCACCCTTAGCTGATGGTAACCCGACTGTAAATCTAGTTTAGAGAATACACGGGCTCCATGAAGCTGATCAAACAGATCATCAATCCTTGGTAAGGGATACTTGTTCTTGATGGTAATTTTGTTCAATTCTCTATAATCAATACAAAGTCTTTTACCACCATCCTTCTTGTTCGCCAATAGCACTGGAGCTCCCCATGGTGAAGTACTTGGTCGAATCAATCCCTTGTCTGAGTATTCCTGCAGCTGCTTCTTTAGAATCTCTAACTCCGTCGGTGCCATCCTGTACGGAGCCTTGGATATAGGAGCTGCTCCTGGAACTGTCTCAATGGAGAACTCAATCATCCTTTCAGGTGGAAGTCCTGAGATCTCAGCAAACACTCCTGGGAATTCATCCCACACGGTACTCCCTTCTGAATCTCCGAAGTAGACATCCGAGTCTTTCTCTTGGTAGACTCACTTCTCCATTAAATTGGAACTCCGGTTGAAGAGGGATTCTGAAATTGATCTTCTTCTCCCTACAGTCAATCACTGCATAGTACTGACTGAGCCAGGTCATGCCTAAGATTACGTCGTACCCTTTGGTGTCTAGTACGAGCATATCTATGGCCAAGGTTTTATCACAAAGTTCTACTGGACAATCAGCACAAACTCTAGAGGATATGACTACTCCATTCCCTGTACTAATCTCCCATTTGTGGTCTAAAGATCTAACAGGTATAGAATGCAATGCCACAAAATGATCTGAGATATAACAATGGGAAGCACCGGAATCGAAGAGGGCTAAAACAGGTTTTGAATGAACTCTGATGTTACCTGTTATCACTTCCTCTGAAGTCCCAGCCTCTTCTTCCGTCAAATTGAAGGCTTGTCCCCTTCCACGCCCTGCTGCAGTCCTAGCTCCTCTATGGACTGGGCGAATAGCTTGCTGTGAAGGAGGGGGAATGGCTCTCTTCATCATCGGTCCTTAGTTCCTCTGTCCAAGTGGCCCTGGAAGTACCCTCTGCCCATTCGGTCCCTGAAGTGCCGGTAAAGCTTGGCCGGCTATCCCCATTCTCCTGTGTGGACAGGCTTCGATGGAATGGTCTCGGGAACCACACACCAAACATAACCCATTTGCCCTACGGCAATTCTGACGAATATGGCCTGGTTTCTGACAATAGCTGCAGAAGGAAAAAGGTTGGGCCGTCTGGTAAGGAGCTGGTCTGAATGGTTGCCTCACTGTCTGAACCTTTGCTGCTCTGCAAGGGCCTCCTCTTCCCATTGGTGCAAATGGCCTCTTCATGGCCTGGTTCCTCATCTGGTTCTCTTGCTTCTTCTCCAGTCCACGCTCTACCTCCCGAGCTATGGTGAGAACTTCTGAATAAGTCTTCAGCTGCTGAGGCATTAGGAAGACTTGGATATCCATCTGCAAGCCCTGCTGGAATCTGCTTGCCCGCTTCTCCTCATCCGTCACCATGTACGGAGCAAAGCGGCTAAGTCTGAGAAACTCCGCGGCATACTCATCCACGGACTTGTTCCATTGCTGCAGTCTGATGAACTGCTCCTCCATGTCTTTCTGAGCAGTGGCAGGGAAGAATCTACTGTAGAAACTCTTGGAGAATGTGTCCCAGGTGACAGGCTTCTCCAATCTGGCCTCCTCAGCTAGCCACCAAGTTCTAGCTATATCTTTTAACTGAATCTTGGCGACCTCCACTTGGTTCTCCTTTGGTACTCGGGCTGCGTTCAGCAGATCTGATGTATCTGTCAGCCATTGCTCTGCATCCAGGGGTTTCTCTTCACCCGTAAATATGGCTGGCTGCAGCCGTCTGAAGTCTGAAATATTCCCCGGCCTCTGTTCCTTTGGAGCTGCTAACTCTTGCCGGAGAAGTTCCGTCTGTTGCTGCTGGTTCTCCATCATCGTCTGAATGACCCTCAGGATATCGGTATTCTCTCCAGTGGGTCCATTCGATGCTTGCCCAGAGTGGTTACGACCCGTCCTTCTCTCCATATCGAGTTGGGAAAAGATAACTGGAATTTGGAAACAAATGGAAGGAGTTTAGGACACAAGGGAAGGAATCAAGAAGGACTCGATAACTTTGTACATTGTAGTTGGCAATAGCAAATTACAGTAATTTGCTGCTTAATTGTACTATAGGTGTGAGAGCCTAGGCTCTGATACCAACCTGTAACGCCCCGAATCCCACGGATACGGAGACGTCACTGCGACGTATATACGCAGGTCAGAAAGTGCCCCCACGTATATACGCTAAGCAATGAGTACAACAAGAATCAGAGTACACGACTAAGCGTGGTATCCATACATATGCCAACTTAAAAGGTACAACTACAAAGCTATCACAGGATATGATAAAGTATTACACATTACATGTGTATTACATCACAACCAAGTCCAAAAGTAAGATTTACAATATAAACACAAAAAAAGCTCACGAGTTGGATGAAGATCCCGTGAGTCAAAATGGATAGGTCTGGCACGAAGAACAGGAACTAATTTGTCTGCTCACTAAAGAAAGCTTGATCCTCTGTGGATGGCTCCACTTCGATCCAAGCTTCATGACCTGAATATGCAAATCTAAGGGAGTCAAGACCTCATAACAATAATCAGACTACAGCCAAATGGCTAAGAGACATGAATAAGTAAGAGGGAACAGTATGATACATGTAAATCAGCAAGTAATAGGAGCATAAAGAGATAAGGTCTGCATATAAGGATCCACAGTTAGAATCTATTATTATTATTACTTGTCTTACTGTGATATCTAGCTATGTGACCCAGCGTCCCAGCGCACATAGATCCATATCCTAGTAAGGCAAGGTTGTTATTAGAAACCAGCGGTTGTATCGACGAACTATGTTTACAGTGGATCCCGTACATGCCCGGGATAACGGTCCAGGATTGTTCCGTTGCTTGGTGACGGAAGCCAGCCGCTAGGCTAACAGGAGGGACTTATGTATGCCCTTATCATGATGGTACCAGTAAGGAGGGAGCAAGCACTCCCCTCGGTCCCCTGGTGGCCCACAGGTCAGACCGGAACATGAGTTGCACAACATTCCTAAAACCACTGTAAACACGAACACATATCGATATCCGCATGTTTTCCCCCGACCCAATATAAGTTGGTCCATTTTATACAAAAGTCAAGTGTATCATGCTTGGTTCAAGTGATGGCATGATAAGTGGTGATATCCATTTATTAACAAGTTATGGAATGAGACTACACAATAATAAGTCATGAAGTAACAAGAAGTAATGTCCATCAAGTAACATGTCATGAAGTACCAGTTATGAAGCATAAACAAGGATAATATATCACATATGTATCAAGGGTACGATCCAATTCAGAAAAGAAATCAACTATAACAAATAGCCTAAATTAGTCGACTAGGTGGAATGGTTAGTCGACTAATAGTGGTTTCTAGTCGACTAACAGTCTGGATTAGTCGACTAAAACTGGGTTCCAGAGAGTTGGATTCTGGTTTCAGGAAAAGTTAGTCGACTAGGTGGAAAGGGTAGTCGACTAACAGTGACTACAAGTCGACTAACAGATACTTAAGTCGACTAAATCTGGGATACAGAGAGTTGATGTTTTATTTCAGGAAAAAGTAGTCGACTAGGGAGGAATGGTTAGTCGACTAATAGTGGTTTCTAGTCGACTAACAGTCTGGATTAGTCGACTAAAACTGTGTTCCAGAAAAGGTTACGTTTCAAAAATAGATGGGTTAGTCGACTAATTCCTAGGTCAAGTCGACTAATCATGGGGAAACAGAGTACAAAACAGAATTTCTGATGGTTGTGTTTGATGGTCCAAAAACATGATTTTGACGACATAAGTATACAAGATATGAAGATACAAGTATATTAGGAATTGATCAAGTCTGGTGAGTAAAAATACTCACTAGGATTGGTTAATCGAAGCTTTATGCACTCGATAAGATCGTTGTCGACGAATAGCACCAAGGTGATCCTCGACGATGTTAGATACGATCCCAAGTCCAAGTAGTGGTTGCTTGAGATGGAGATGATGAACTTGAGGTGTTGTTGGAGTTGGTAGTTGAAGTTGAGAAGGAGGAGAAATCTTGTGGAGACAATTTCTTTGGTGAAATGAAGTAAAAAGAGAGAAAAAGGGAAAGGAAATGTTTATATAGGGTTGGGATTTGTAAAGGAGGTGTAAATAATGAAGAAGAGAGGGGGTTTTTGCAATTAGGGGAGGGGATGAGTGTCCCTCTTTTGGCCACTTGGCCGGCCATGGAAGAGAGAGAAAAAGAGGGGCATTTATGAGGAAGAGTGTGGAAAGTTGGAGAAAGTTGGAATTTGGGAGAAAGTCAAAGCTTGTGGAGGAAGGAAGGAAAAAAGAGAAAAAGGAAAAAGGAAAAGAATTTATAAATGAAGATATTTTCTTGGTCTCGAAAAATGAAAATATTTAAAACACGGATTCCCGGGTTTAAGTCATGTATGCGGAAAACATTTCGGAAAATACCGAAATCGTCCGAAATTCAAGTATCTCGGAACGACTCGAAAATTTTACCAAAAATCAAGAATAATATATGAAGACTCATAGTGAAATCCGTTTTAAGAAATACTTTGTAGTTTTAAAACTAAAAATCCCGGAATCAGTTAGCTACCGACTCCGATGGAATTTTCATAAATTCATAAAATTCTCAGAAAAAGTATTTAGGTAAGAAATATAATTCTAAGAGAAAATGTCTAAAGGACTTTCTAGAAATTCCAAACCGTTTGCAAATTAAAAATCCGAGAATCGATCAGCGACATTGGTCGACACCGGTTTTGAAGAAATTCATTTTAATTCAGGAAAAATCCAGAAAATCATAGAAAATCTAATATATTGGAAAATAATATTTGAAATTGAAATCGGTCAAATACAGGAAGTAAATCGAAAAAATACGATCGAAAAACTGAATACGCAACTAAGTACGTATTCCGGGAACGGGGTATTACAGGGGTAGAGGGGGCTGCTATCCCTCTTTATAGGCCACAGACGGTGGCCTCCTTGCGCCGCCGTTGGCGCGCTGCTGCTGCCACGCCAACACCAAGGAGGGAGAGAGATGGGAGAGAGAGATAAAATTGAGAGGAAGAGGGAGAAGGAGAGCTGAGAGTGAGAGGGATTGAGAAAGGAAATGATTCTTAGGGTTTTGAAATTTTTTTGGATGAGAATGAGAGAGGGTTCTATTGTTCATCCTGGGAAAGAAAAGAGAGAGATTAGGGAAATAGTTCTCCTCTTTTGCATAAAATTCCCCTTAATTTATATAATCCACTTATTTCACCACCTCTCTCTTCTCTTGTCATGCCACCTATACACACACATTTTTAGGTAAATCCTAACTCTCTATCAACTCATGCCATGAACACCTACCCCCTACCATTAAATACTCAAAAATAAATATAATGGTATATATTTTTTGTATTTGATTGTATTAACTTGTATTTACATAACATACCAACACACTCATGTAATGTAACTTATACACACAGACACAAGTCACCATATACATATATACGTACCCAAATATTCATACACCTATATTGCAATTATCCAATTTTTTATTTCACTCCAAAATTTTCCATAATCAAAATAATAAAATAATATATAAATGAAAAATTCTATTTTACACAAAACACATTCAATTATTGTCTCAGATAATTCTATCTGATCACATTAATCAAGTTTAGGATATTAAATTAAGATTTTAATAATCGAGGTGTTACAGTTCTACCCCTCTTACAAAAGTTTCGTCCTCAAAATTTGGTACCTAAAATGAGTAAGTATAAAATCTTCACATTTCTCCTGCTTATCACAAAATCTTTCTTTGATGTAACATCCTTCTCGATTATTCACCTCAAAGATTCATTATCCTTTGATCACTTCTATACTATGTTCTTACGATCCAAATTAATCTTGACTTGCTTGATATTTTAATCATTTTCTTACTCTAGTGTCCAATACCACTGGCAGCTCGTACTGAGGGCCCACACTCTCAGCAGAACACATCCAAATTATGGCATGTGGGTGCCATAATCTGAACATAAGGCAGTGAACAAATATCCCGCGTTTCAGGGACTAATCATACACGTAAGAACTCCTACCCCCCTTAAACCAACCATATCAAATAACATATTCACGTGCAAACAACACATAAGTATACAAATCAAACATAGCAACCAGTCCTAACATTCAATCATCTTCCTACGATAACTGCTCTAGATCAAATCCCTATGCTAAATCCTATGCTCTGATAATAACTGTAACGGTCCCAGATTTCAAAGATCCTCAATTAACATAAAAACTTCTTTTAAACTGATAGATTATCATAATCATCTCCAAATCCTTAAAAATTTCGACAGCACTTGTTTGTAAATACTAATATGTCCAAATTTACATTTCAATCCATAATAATTTTGGCCAACATCAGCTTACTTATTCTCAATCCAAACATGTAGATCAAAATCTACCATCGCCTATGCAATCATAATAATATTTTGGCTCGCCACGATCTACTTATTCTCAAATAATAATTTTGGCTTGACATCACCTACTTATGTTGAAACAAAAGAAACATATGCTCGAGAATACCCCTCTCGGCATCCAGAACATATACTAAATTATTTATAAATCCAACTCATCAAGAATAAAGCCATCTAACTTATGCTATAACAACATCAATAAGTGTCACGCTCCGCTTCCCAAAATACACTTAAACGGAGTCGCGACGAAGGTCGGCGACGTATATACGTGGAAAATACCCCACGCATACACGCTAAGCCTAAAGTAACCTAAACATGCAACAAAATCTACCACGATAAATAAATATCACTGCAATATGACATATAAATATCTAACACAATGATAATAGATAAACAAAAGAAAGAAAATGGCAACTGGATGCGATAAAGATAGAATCAAGAAATAACACAAATAAAAGAGCAAGAATACCTATAATTAAGAAAAGAGAAACTCCAGCTCCTCGTAACGCGTACAATCACATGAACACCTGAACAATATAAGGAGATGACCAATACCCTGGACGTGCGAATCGAGGGTCGTTAGAAGCGACCTAATGAACGTGTGTGTAAAGAGAAGGTGCTCGTGTATAATAACAACATAAGCATTGAAAACATGATAACTGAAATGAAGGATAACAAAATAATCAATATTAAGAACAAAGATATGAACGATATATAACTAGTGTCCTGACCACTAATGTCAAGATGTGTAACCTAGCATATGGTACTAATCTGGTATACAGTCCGATCATGTGTACAATCATATATCTATCATAGCTATATATACGTACAGTCGGGTGATCACGGTCAGTTATAGTATATTACAGTTTATCATTATTAATTATGTCAGCGAACACCAATTGTCACATGTAATAGACGCATCCCATACTACGCCTACCACACATGCCAATCGAGGTCCTCAGTTATTGAAACTGATCGGTTAGAAACATTGTCTGTGTTTTAGGTGGGTCCCGTGCATACCCGAGACCACGGCCCAGACCCCTGGCGCTGAACCAGGACCTACCGCAAGGTAGTCAGGAACATGTACAATAGGAACAGGAACAGGAATAGAAACAGGACGGGGTGCCAGTCACCCTACGGAAAGTCTATAGTGGAACCCTCTTTCGGCTGCGCAATCAAAATCCTAGGTCCATCCAAAATACATACGCTGTCTCTCCATCAATTCTCCAATCCCAGTGTAAGTTGTTTAATGTCAGGTTATTAGTTTATTAAGATTATTTAATGTGCATGTTACTTAGATCATTGGGATAACTCGGTGATAGTCTCGGTAACAACGTCAACATGTGTAATCAGGATGCCGGTATAATAGGATATATAATGTCAGTGAACAGGACACCAGTATAACAGGAATATTTAACAAGTATAACATAAAAGTGTTGTTACCGTGCAACAATATTTCCCAGCAATTAATGGTAATATGGACATGATAGTTATCAGGTAGATACCAAGTATAATCAGTCAAGTTTCTCAGGTAAATCAAGATATTCAGGATGAGTAATGACCTACTGTCATGAATAGAATAATCCGGGCAATGTATATAATCAACTCAAGTCCTCAAAATCATCAACATATTTATCCTCTAAGTCACTGATATATCTGAACCTCAATAACTGAAATAAATACAAGTTCTGATACATATAATCAAATCCTCATATTTTAATTTGATCAAGATTACCACATACTCTCACTCTATCAAGGTCAATCACAGGATCCCAAAGTCAAGTAATATATCAAGTACACCTATTGAAAAACCTACCAAGCCAGATCAAGTCAATCCAATCAACGTCTATCCTCAACCCCCAAGTCAACTCAAATTCAATCGAGTCTACCGATAGGTTCAAGTCCAAGATTTCATTTTATTAATAAAGATCTCCTATTTATTCAATCATCGACATCCAAATCAAGCAAGATCATAACTAAGAAGTGTAACATCCTCGATCAACATGGAATCTAGATCACCTCTTCATCTAATAGTCAATATCAATAAGATCATCAATACATCAGTCAAACTCATCAATGCGAGAATCCAAAAATAATAGTTCTAAACAGTCCAAAAGTCAGTCCCATCGCATACATCAGCGTCTAAGGTAACATAACACACATATTCATGTATCGGTAAAATAGTCTACCGATAAAAACAACATCATATCTAACACGTCCTCAATATCCAAAAGAGCTCTAGTCGGGGTGATCGCCAAATAACTTATCTGACAATTACTTCACATAAAAATATGAATCTCTAACCTCAATCAAGAATCATTCAATTTCAATATCAATATGTTAATATTCTAAGGTTTATCACTGCTAGGTCAGTTACAAGGTCAAGTCTGGTCCATGATATATCAGTACTAGGCCTAAGCCAACAACGGCGATCTACCAACACATGAAATGATACTAATACAAGCTCATATCAACTAGCAAATAAGGTGAACAATCACTAATGTCTCATGAAGTGATACAATTAATCAGACTAGTAAAATACAACAGAAAGTCACATGAAATGATAAGAGTAACATGTAAGTGCATACTAACAACAGTGAATACACAAGAACAAATACTCACAATACAATTAAATAAAATTAAACAAAGAAGTAAAACACTCACCTGAACTCGATCCTAAGTCCAAAGCACTGAAATCATAAGGTCTCGATAAATCTACATGATTTATTTCAATTTCAATATAAATTCTTAGATTTTAAAAGTATATTTAGTTAGGAGTTATAAGGGATTTTTATCTTGATTCATTAGTTTGGGGTTGAGAATATGGTTCTCTGAGTCTACTAAATCTAATAAATTTAATTTAAACTAATTTCTAATTTTTGTTGGATTTTTTATAGGATTTAAACTATTAAAAATATTTAACGGGTCTAAATTTACCATTAAGGACAATGGCTTTAAAGTGGTTGATTGAATTAATTTATATTGCTATTGGTCTAAAATTTTATCATAGAAAGTAGAAGAATTGTAGATTACTGTTATTTTTCTCAATTTTTTTCTTAATATTTAAAACTAATTATTTTTAATAAGAAATTATTCTTTCTTTCTTTCTTCTTTCTTTTCTTTTTTCTCCCCCTTATACATAGGTCTAAAGGCCCAGGCCCAGCCCTAGACCATGCCAGGCCCAGGCCTGGTCCAAAATTTCTTGCTTTCTTCTTTTTTTTTTTAACAGGGCCTTTGGGCCCTGCTGTGGCCCAGGCGGCCTCGCCCGTGGACTGGGCCAGCCAAGCCAGGCCATGGCCTGGAATGCAGCTGAGCTGCTCTCGGCCTGACCGAGAGCACCAGCCAATATTTTTTTTGAAAAGCTTTTGTTTAAAATAAATTCTGAAAAAATATATAAATTAAAATTATGAGTTGGTATATTTTCACATGTATTTTAGTTGGATTTTAAATTGGGTTTGATATATAAAATTATTCATGGAGATCATAGTATGGACATGATTTTAATAAACAATTTCTATCAAAAATTTTTAGAAAATAAATTACTTGGATTTTGATTTGCTCAAATCAAGGCTTGTAGAGTATTAAAATAATGATCCTACAAGAATTTTATTATACAAGTTTTTAGGAACCAATAATTATATTACGGTGAGTTTTAGCAGATTGTTGAAATTAATAAATTTTTCTCATGGTTCTAATTTATTTATTTATTTATTATTTTTAAAAGAAAGACTGAAATTAAATTTACAAGTTAGATCTACTTACTTGAGTTGTTCCTCCTTACTTGCTCCTCAATTCTTGTACCTCGAAGCCCTTTTCGTTCACGATCCGCTTGAGGAGACGGGAAAGATGGAAGTTAGGAGATTCTAGATTAGGGTTTCTCTTGAGGAAGAAGGAAAAAATTAGTTTAGGTCTTTATATAGGTTATTAGATAATTTAGAAACATGAATTCCAGTTAGGTTTAGATTGCTTAATTTAGTAATTAGGATTAGGATGTGAGTTAGATTAGAATTTGAATTATGATTATGATTATATATTTAGATTAGATTATAGATTTGGATTAGGATTAAGATTGAGTTTTGGGTTAATGGGTAAGGATCTCAATGGTAATGGATTATAGATTATTGGGCTTTAGTTAAAAGAAATAAGTAATATAAAGAATAAGAAAAATAGAGAGTGAGCTTGCGGGCTTAGTTTTGAGCTTAAAGAAAAATAGAAAAAGGAGAAGAAAATGAATGAAAATAAGGAAGTAGGCTTGGCTCATGTGGGCTTAGCATAAAAAGGAAAAGAAATCAAAAGAAAAGGAGAAGGGTTTAGTCTTTGGGCTTGGAATGAAAATAATAATACTACCCATTAATAGTAATTTAAAATAACTAAATATAAGTAATAAGAGTCTACAAGTCATAAATAATAATAATATTAATAATGATACTAAATCAAGTAAATTAATAATAATAAAATAATAGGTAGGATTAAGTAAAATTTTAAAAATAATAATATGGTATTATTAAATAGGGGATATTACAATAAGATTGTAAACATTTACAATATGAAGTTTTACATATACAATTACAACTTCAAAACTTCTCTATACAACAGAATTTTCAACGAAGCGCTTGAAATCTTAAATTAGGCCTTCACCTCATCATGACCTGAAAACATAATAATCTGTGTGGGGTGAGCTCAACAACTCAGTGAGGAGAGTAAAAAGGAGATCAAGAAAATGATATACATGCACAGTAAAAGGAAGCATATTTTCTTTCAATGGTAAGACGAATATGGACAAAGAAAAGAAATAATTATATCAAGGTAAACAGTCAACCCAACTATCTCTATGGTTTGCCAAAATGACTTGACTCCTTCAGTTAATGACTCTACAACTTAAATGTTTACACTCTAATTTACAGGGTTTATGAGTTGTATCGAATGTTTTACTTAGTGACTTATGTGTACATAATTCATACAGTATATACAATGGTACACCAATCACAATAAGTTATTCCAGATAATATATATACCACAAAATATATCACAAAACATACTTACGTATTATATACCATATCACTCTTCAAGTGTTACATGGATGGAACTCGTATACAGACACACATCATATAATTTCCATTATCTCTTATAATAAAGCAAGATTTCAAAGTCTTACATCAAGATACAAGCATATGGATAAGCACATCTTTACTATATGACTTACGGCCCTTCTCATACCCCGACTTCGCACCCACCGGCCCCTTCCTTCATATAACAACAAAAAATATCATACCCATCTTCACACCTAACAGCTCCCGCTGGCCCCTTCCTTTATTTAACAATACAAAATATCATACCCCATCTTCACACCTACCAGCTCTCGCTGGCCCCTTCCTTCATTTAACAACACACAATGTCATACCCCGTCTTCACACTATCAGCTCCCGTTGGCCCCTTCCTTCACAATACATACACACGCACAAATATACACAAAAACAACAACACCATCTTCCCCCTCCTTGTAAACTGTCTAAAAATCACTGAAAACAAGTGAAGGTTATATTAACCAAGACGCAAAGCGACATAGCCACTGGCGCAGCATCAAGATGTGAAGGTTGAAACCCGCGCCTTAATAACCAAGATGCAGAGCTCAAAAGCTGCGTCTCAGCACCACTGTAGTACCAAGGCGCAAGGGTCGAAACCCGCGTCTCTGCCTCACTGCAATAGCCAAGATGCAGAGCTTGAAACTTACATCTCAGACATCCTATTCAGACACAGAGCTCGAAGCCCGCGTCTCACTTGAAGCTTAACGCAGAAGTGAAAATTCGCATTTCTCAAGCATTACTTCAGCGACAAAATGTGAAGCTCAAAGCCCGCGTCTTGGTTATAATAGCCCTCATTACTAGGTCAATTACTGCCCATGAAATGAGGGAGTTAACCCCCATTATGGAGTATTTTTTAGTGGAACTTTTACCCCTTAAAGCCTCTATAAATAGCCCAGTTTGCTATGGAAGATGGGTCGGGAAAGTTTTTAGTCAGAAGAACCTTGGTCATAAGCCGTAGAAGGACCAAGATCTCTAGTTAAAAAGAGAGAGAGAGAGTTCGACTCTTCTAACAACTTGCTGAGTTCAAGTTTGTTCTTGCCTAAAGTCTCTTTGAGATTCTTGTGGACAGAAGTTATGTTACTGAAAGTATACCTAGAGGGGGTGAATAGGTGTATGACTAATCTAATGAATAAAATGCGAAAATTAAAACTTAAATGACGACACACTTAATGTAACCAACGAGTGTAGCCGAATTCCCGGTGAAGGGCTCTGGACTAACTCCTCTTGATTCCTCTGAATAAGAGTTGAGGTGCTATATGAAGCTCTCGTGGTTAAACCCAAGTGAGGCACACACAAACAACACAAGCATATATGATATGGCAATATGAATAGATGCACAAAGTAATAGAGAGAGAGCTAAGAGAAAGTGGATCAATCGCTAACACACGGATATGTTTCGAGGTTCGAGCACACAGCTCTACGTCGCCGCCTTCACACAGAATGATTTTCAATCCACTAACTTGTCCACACAGGACTCCCACACAGGGAACCTCCACTAAGGATTTGGGGCAATACAATCAGGAGTACACAACTCCTCTCTCAACCGAATACAACCTTGAAATCACCTAGAGGGGGGGTGAATAGGTGATGGCTATATGATAATGGCAATTATGCGGAATTTAAAAAAATTAACTCTAAACAATTATCACAATACAATATTTCTTGCAAGCAAAAGACAATGTAAAATTGCAAGTAATAAAAGAGATAGAGTTAGAGAAATTTGAGCAAACGCAAACACGCCGATATGTTTCCGAGGTTCGAGCCACGCTCTACGTCCCCGCCTTCACACTTGAAGGATTTCCACTATTGAGGATCCCACCGGATCAACAATACAAGGACAACACTTGTCCGTCTCCCGTGATGACACTTCACCACCTTGAGCACACTAGCTCGCCTTGAGGCCGATGCCTCTACAACTTCACTCAATTACAATGGAAGTGATCACACTTGACCACTTTACAAAAGAGCTCACTAAGCACAATCCTAGAACCAAATAATAGACTTAGAGTATGGGATTGTGTAGTGCAAAACTAGAGAGAAGTAGAGGAATAGGCTCCAAGAAAGGTGATGGAAATTTAGGCTTTGGAGAGAAAAATCTTTTCTTGAAAACTTTGGAAATCTTTGAAACTTTTGTAAAATTGCACTTGATAGCTCTAAAATCATTAGTCATATCATATGAAGTGACCACCTATTTATAGGGGTCAAAAACTGCTCAATAGATTCGTTGGAGACAAATCCCAAAAGTCAAAAAGTCAGAAAAAATAGCTGTTGAGTCTGTCAGAATTTTTGACAGACTACCGGTCGACCGGGTCGGTCGACCGCCAACGGTCAAAAATCCGACCGTTGGGGCTCACCGGTCGACCGGGTCGGTCGACTGGCAATTTCCAGAGAGCAGCAGGTTGGGGTCGGTCGAGTATCGGTCGACCTCCGGTCGACTGATACGCACATGCACATTTGTGCATGTCGGTCGAGTGCCGGTCGACTGCCGGTCGACCGGTCACTGTGAATTTCTGAAAAATCAGAATTCACAGACCTGGACAATTTTGAATTTTGGTTTTGGGTCTTGGATAAAATGTTTTGGTCTTGAAAAATCATAGAGTATGAGCATGTGTCATACTACTATCAAGGTAAAATACTTGGTAAAAATTCTTTTGATAAAAACTTGATTTTCAATGAAATGTTTTTCCCAAAAACTAGTCTCTCTAAAATCGTATTTCCAAAATAGATATGTTCAACTAAAACTGAGTTTGGAAATAGAAATAGAAATTATTTTGAAGCCATAAACCACTCTAGAAAATGTGTGTGTGTGATATCCCATATCTCTACTTCTACTATTTAGTTTTGACAAAATATTCTAAAATGAAAATAAACAAAGTACAAATCTTGGATTCTTTAGCAAGTCTTGATCTTCTTCTTGAACTTTTCTTCAACGCAAATTCCGAAGCTTCCTATGTGCTTTAGCTTGGGAATGCAAATGTTGGGCGAGCTCCAAATTTGTGAGTCTTTTAGCGGAGTCGTCAAAATCTGTTTCTTGAGCCTGAAATACTTTAAAACAAGATTATTAAATACATAACTAAATACGTTTTGCTATCATCAAAATAACCGGGATAATGGCCTTTGGGCCAACAATCTCCCCTTTTTGATGATGGCAAAACATATGTAGTTATCACAAAAATATTTGGGTAGAGTCTTCAAATGAAGCTCCCCCTCAACATATGCATATATAAAAATCATACTCAGGCATATTATCACAATCGCTAAATCATAAACATCATATATCCATGCCCATAGAAAAATCTCAACTACACAAGTCATATCATAGATAAAAGGAAATGAGTATCAACATGACATAAATACATAACACAAACAATACATGTCCACAACACAAGAATAAAAGGTGTCCAACACAACAAAATAAGTCAAGTACATAAAATAACAAAAGAGTCATAACAAAATATCTCTCTCTCTAAATAACTCTCCCCTTTTTGACATCATCAATAAAGGGGCATCAACAGCAGCATCACTCAGTGGCCTCGTCATCCTCCTCCTCGTCATCATCAGAGCCCTCGGCCATCGTCTGGTCATCACCATCATCTGAGGAAGAAGAGGAATCTACCTCCTCTGTATCCACGGCATCAACTCTGGGGCGCGGTGGTGGAACAGAGACGCGAGCTCTGGGAGGAAAAGGAGGACCAGCAGCAGGGAGACGACGAGCACCGGAGTCCCATCAGGAACTACTATGTCCATTTGTGAACAAAGACTGGAACTGAACATCCACAAATCTCATGGATTCAGCCATATAGGACAAGTCGTTACGGACCTCCGCCCGAAAAAGCAGCATCCATAGCAGCACGAGCCTCCATATCTGCCCGAAGAGAAGCATCACGAGCAGCCATATCTGCACGAAGTGCAGAGACTTGCTCTCCGACCCAGGCCTGATGAGCCTCGATCATTGAGCGGACCTCAGAAGCAGAAGCACCCTGAAACTCAGGAACAAGAGGTGGAGCTGGAGCTGGATCAGCTGCGGGAACAGGTGGTGGTTGCACAGCTGCGTGTCGACGCAACTGAGCTTCCATCATCTTCAAGGCAGCAGTGTTGATATCAGAAGAGGGTTTTGAAGAGGCTTGACCAGAAAGATCGAAGTCTAAAGCCCTAAGCAGATGGGTAATGAGCATGCCGTAAGGCAGACTCCTACCAGCAGTACGAATCTGATCACCACTCATGTGAGAAGCGATCACTCGAGGGAAATTTATCCTAATGCCTTTAAGGAGGCAATAGATAATCAAGGGAACAGGACCTCGAGCATGGCTAAATTCACCGGATTTAGGCACGATATTATGAAAGATAATCTTAGCAAGGACCTGAGATTGGAGGGAATACTGACTCACAATCTCATTCCTCACTAGATCGGGATTGTCATCCCGGTGAAGAAGAGTGGATGCGGTGAGTGAAGACTCACCCTCCGGATATTCAGGAAAATCATGTAGGTCATAAGAGTAAACATCTATTCCATCAGTGGAAAGATGAAGAATTCTAGCAAATTGACCTAGGGAAATGTTTATGTCCCTACCCATCACACGGGAAATAATCCGGTTCCCACTAAATTCAAAATTGGCATAGAAATAGGGAACCAAAGATGTGTAAACCTTCTCCCGGATGGAGAGAAAATCCACAAGATTGTTAGCACGGAGTATGTGGGGGATATCTAGATGTTCAAAGTCTTGGATAGCCACATATCTACCCGAAATAGTATTCCTAGGGGCTAAATGTGTGTAACGATCAGAGGCAAGATCGTTACGGAACACAGGATCAGTCCTAGGGGCTTGAGATGAGGATTGGGCAATGCCCTTTCCCTTCTCAGAACGATGTCTTTTAGGAGCCATGACAAAAATCAAATTTTTAGGGTTTTTACAGGTAAAGGCACGATCTAGATGATTAATCAACCTAATATGAAGACAAAAGAAGTGATATATCTAAGCTAGAAAGGAAGAACAAGTGAAAAATTCGAAATTTTTACCTTTGGAAAAATCTGAAACCCTAGCTTGAGAATCCAGAAATTCTGAGAATCTGACGGACGGATCGGCTT
Source organism: Agave tequilana (assembly GCA_038442645.1). Taxonomy (NCBI): domain Eukaryota; kingdom Viridiplantae; phylum Streptophyta; class Magnoliopsida; order Asparagales; family Asparagaceae; genus Agave; species Agave tequilana. Next base: position 54,711 of record JAVJIF010009230.1, on the reverse strand, counting down.
GAGATTGAAGATCCGAATTAGAAATGAGGAGTATGAAATGGGTTTTGAAGGAATTTAAGATCGGGTGGACGGATTTGAAGTAGGAAATTTTGAGAGGGGGGAGCTCCTGCGGTCGCTGTGAGAGAAAGTGAGAGAGAGAGCCGAAACAGTGAAGAAAAGGTCCAGATATACGCCAGAATACGACTATCGGTCGACTGGGATTGAGGGACCGGTCGACCGAAAAGATACAGAGAGTTCTGCATCCAGATCGGTCGACTGGTCCTATACCAACAGTCGACCGGTAGCACAAAAAAAATACAAAATTTTCTTCAGACAGAGCCGGTCGACTGGGGTTAGGGGCCGGTCGACCGGTAAGTCTGAAAATTCTGCTACCAGATTCTGACCAAAAAAAATTTAAATAAAAATTATAACAAATAAAAATATGTTATATTATAATATTCAGGGAAACAACAATTATTTTTAAATCTTCATTTAGTGATCATATCAACAAAACTTCACACAAAATGTTTTAATTTTATTTTACATATTTAAACAAAGATATAAAGATGTTGAAGCCGAATACCCAGTGACGGGTTCTGAACTTCATCCTCTTGATTCCTCTTGAATGAGTTGAGGTGCGCAATTGCCATCTTTAAGGTATTTGCTCAACTATGAAAATTTTCAAAAAGTTTTATTTTATTTATGAAAATAGGTCTATATGTATACAAGTATATAATCACAAAATCTAGACTATACATGTAGATACATAAAAATTGGACATGTGGACAAGTATGACATAAGGCATAACAATACAAGATATGAAAATTAATACAAGGCATGTACACAACATGATAGAAAGGTAGTTCTATATAAGCATGTATCAATAACAAACAAAAACAAACTAACAATTCTATACTTATGTATACATGTCAAAAAGAAATCAAAATTGAACATGGCATATACAATCATGTTAGAGTTGCAAGTTTATACTAATTATGTATCAATGGAGCATAAAACTAAACTAGCAATCCTATAACAATTGTATATACAAAATTAAAAAATCTTAAATGGAGATGTTACCAATTTACGGGTAGTCTCCAAAAATAGGTGCCTCCACGATAGCGATGCAAGCTAGATTTGAACTTTGAGCTTAGTTGCATCTACCACCCGGGCACCGTCTCCCCCTAAGTCTTGGAGGAAGTAGATCCACCTGTGTCACCTACATTTGGAGGATCTTTTGGTACCCAAATCTTTGAGGGTCCTTTAGGGTTAGTACCGGGGCGAACCCAAACATATTTATTCTTAACATTATTTTTAGCATAACAAAATTTTTCTAAATGGCCTTTGCGGCCACAATGAGTGCAAACATAAATTCTACCATTTCCATACATGTATGCATGCTTGTGAGTGTGAGCATGTTTCCGTGCATGTGTATGAGCATGTTGTGCATGTTTCCCTTGGGGTGTTCCTTAGGAAATTTAGAAGCTATCTTTTTCAAATCAAATGCACAATTTTTAAGTGTGGAGTCCAAAGCATCAACACGCTTTTGGATCTCAACAAAATCATTTTATCTATTGAAACTATGGTGGTTTTACCCTTATTTGCAAGTTTATATTTATCAAAATCATTTTTCAATTTTCCAAAGAGCTAGATAAAACATCCTTTTCTTTAACAACTATTTCAACTTTATGTTTTAAAGCTTCATTTCTCTTTTTAATTTCTTATTTTGAGATTGGGAAATTTCATACCTATTTTGCAATTCTTCAAAAAATTGTGCAAGTTCATCCATAGTTAACTCATCTCATCTAAAGAGTTTTCTAGAGTTACCTTTGGTGCATCCTCCCCATGTGCCATGAAACACATGTGCGCGGCGTCGACTTCCTCTTCGGATTCCGACTCCGTGTCATCCCAAGTAGCCACCATTGCTTTCTTCTTTCTTTGCCCGTTCTTGGATGTGGTCGCTTGTAGAGCTGGGCAATCGGCAATGAGGTGACCGATCTTCTTGCAATGGAAGCAAGGACCGGGTTCCTCTCTTTTTCTTTCAAATCTCCCTTGAGGTTTCCCTCGCCGGAAATTGCTTTGTCTTCCCTTTTTGTAGAACATCTTGCCCACCTTCCGGATGAGCATGGCGAAGTCTTCATCGCACTCGTCCGATGAATCATCCTCGTCTTGAATGGTTGGAGCGGCTTTGAAGGCTATTGATTTCTTCTTTGGAGCCTCCCTTTCTTCTCGAACCTTCATCTCCATCTCATGTGTTTTGAGATTGCCGATGAAGCCGGAGAAGTCCATCTCCTCTTTGTCATTTAGCTCTTTGAGGGTTGTCGCCTTGACTTCCCAAGCTTTGGGAAGAGCTCGAATCACCTTCCTTATCTTTTGATCGTTGTCAATCTTGTCGCCTAAGGAAGAAAGAGCATTTGTTATTTTTGTAAAGCGAGTGAGCATGTCATCAATGCTCTCATTATCAATCATGTAAAAATTCTCATATTGAGAACGTAACAAGTCAATTTTTGCTCTCTTGACTTGTGACGTTCCCTCATGAGTCACAATAAGCATGTTCCAAACTTCATATGCCGATTTACAATTAATGATGCGTGCAAGGTCATCTTCATTAAGTGCTTGTGTTAATGCATATTGTGCCCTAGCATTTGCTTCATAGTCTTTGGTGATATCCTCGGACCATGTGCTCTCATCACTAGTTGGTTCAATGAAGTCTTTGGTAATGGCCCTAGCTACCCTAACACCTAAGGATTTCAAAAACAAGTTCATCTTGACTTTCCAAATAGGAAAGTTCAAGCCATCAAATTTGGGAGGGGATTTAATGCTAGAAAAATCCATGGATGCCATGAATGCACAATATATAGGATGCACAAAATAAAATACAACAAATGAATATAGCCAAATGTATGGATCTCCCTAAGGTTGTTAGACCTAAGTTGTAGGGTTAGGCTCTGATACCAATTGAAATCACCTAGAGGGGGGGTGAATAGGTGATGGCTATATGATAATGGCAATTATGCGGAATTTAAAAAAATTAACTCTAAACAATTATCACAATACAATATTTCTTGCAAGCAAAAGACAATGTAAAATTGCAAGTAATAAAAGAGATAGAGTTAGAGAAATTTGAGCAAACGCAAACACGCCGATATGTTTCCGAGGTTCGAGCCACGCTCTACGTCCCCGCCTTCACACTTGAAGGATTTCCACTATTGAGGATCCCACCGGATCAACAATACAAGGACAACACTTGTCCGTCTCCCGTGATGACACTTCACCACCTTGAGCACACTAGCTCGCCTTGAGGCCGATGCCTCTACAACTTCACTCAATTACAATGGAAGTGATCACACTTGACCACTTTACAAAAGAGCTCACTAAGCACAATCCTAGAACCAAATAATAGACTTAGAGTATGGGATTGTGTAGTGCAAAACTAGAGAGAAGTAGAGGAATAGGCTCCAAGAAAGGTGATGGAAATTTAGGCTTTGGAGAGAAAAATCTTTTCTTTTGAAAACTTTGGAAATCTTTGAAACTTTTGTAAAATTGCACTTGATAGCTCTAAAATCATTAGTCATATCATATGAAGTGACCACCTATTTATAGGGGTCAAAAACTGCTCAATAGATTCGTTGGAGACAAATCCCAAAAGTCAAAAAGTCAGAAAAAATAGCTGTTGAGTCTGTCAGAATTTTTGACAGACTACCGGTCGACCGGGTCGGTCGACCGCCAACGGTCAAAAATCCGACCGTTGGGGCTCACCGGTCGACCGGGTCGGTCGACTGGCAATTTCCAGAGAGCAGCAGGTTGGGGTCGGTCGAGTATCGGTCGACCTCCGGTCGACTGATACGCACATGCACATTTGTGCATGTCGGTCGAGTGCCGGTCGAGTGCCGGTCGACCGGTCACTGTGAATTTCTGAAAAATCAGAATTCACAGACCTGGACAATTTTGGATTTGGTTTTGGGTCTTGGATAAAATGTTTGGTCTTGAAAAATCATAGAGTATGAGCATGTGTCATACTACTATCAAGGTAAAATACTTGGTAAAAATTCTTTTGATAAAAACTTGATTTTCAATGAAATGTTTTCCCAAAAACTAGTCTCTCTAAAATCGTATTCCAAAATAGATATGTTCAACTAAAACTGAGTTTGGAAATAGAAATAGAAATTATTTTGAAGCCATAAACCACTCTAGAAAATGTGTGTGTGTGATATCCCATATCTCTACTTCTACTATTTAGTTTTGACAAAATATTCTAAAATGAAAATAAACAAAGTACAAATCTTGGATTCTTTAGCAAGTCTTGATCTTCTTCTTGAACTTTTCTTCAACGCAAATTCCGAAGCTTCCTATGTGCTTTAGCTTGGGAATGCAAATGTTGGGCGAGCTCCAAATTTGTGAGTCTTTTAGCGGAGTCGTCAAAATCTGTTTCTTGAGCCTGAAATACTTTAAAACAAGATTATTAAATACATAACTAAATACGTTTTGCTATCATCAAAATAACCGGGATAATGGCCTTTGGGCCAACATCTCACTAGAGGCTAGGCACAAAGCCACACAAACACACCTCACACAAGAAGGGTAGGCACAATGCCAATGCAAACACAATCCACCTCTTCACTAAGAGGGATACCAATACAACCTTCACTATCAACCTCTCACTAGAGGGATACCCACCAATCACCTCTCACTAGAGGGATAACACAAATCAATGAGGGTTTACAACTTGGTGGTTTCCACAACCACAAACAATTTTCTCACAAAATAAAGATCCTATAGATAGGATAGCAAGATAGCTCAAGTGTAGAAAACAAAGAGTTTGAAAATCAAAAACTCAAAGAAAAACTCTTGAAAAAACTTCTAGAATAGATAGAAAAATATAGATCAAAAACCAATCTCAAAAGACTTTTCTTTAATTGATTTTTCCAAACCCTTTTGAAATAAATAAAAATGAAAACTTTGAACCCAAAAACTCTTTTGAAAACTTGGAATTAAACATTAGAGAAGTAGGAATTTTGGCTCTTCAAAAACCTTACTCAAAACACCCAAGAGATGGGGTACATAAAGGCCCCAACAAAAACTAGCCGTTGACAGCTGACTAGGCCCATAATGGCCTTCCGGTCGACCGGCCAACGGTCAAAAAATTGACCGTTGAGCCTGCCGGTCGACCGCCTGGTTGACCGTGCCAATCTAGAGAGCAATTGCTTTCTAGCCAGTCGACCGCTCGGTCGACCGTGCCAAGCCTCACAGTCAACCGTCCGGTTGACCACCCCCACCCGAGAGTGGGGTACTTGCAGTCGGTCGACCGCTCGGTCGACTGGCCCAAGTGGCTGGTCAGTGTGCACATCCTTGTGCAGAGTCGGTCAACCGGACTGCACATCCTTGTGCAGAGTCAGTCGACCATCCGGTCGACCGACTCTGGGTCCGGTCGACCGACCGGTCGACCGCCAAAGCCTGGCAGGGCTGTTTTAGGGATTTGAAAACTGGGTTTTTATTATCCTATTAAATCCCATAAAATCTCTAAAAATCCACAAAAATAAGTTCTTATATTCTCTTTGAGATACAAACTTGTTTGAGTAAAAATCAAACCAAGTTACAAACATTTTGAACTCTTTTTGTGTAATGGAAATTTTGTTAAAAATCAAAACCCTATTTTTCAAAACTTGAATTTTTGAAATGAAAAACCGTTTTGTCCAAAACTCATTCAAATACAAAAACATGATATTTAAACAATTTGAAGCATGTTGTATATGGATATAATCCAATATACATGAAAGATATATATCAATATTTTTGACTTAAATTCCAAAAATAAGTTTTGTTAAAATACAAAACCTAAATACATGAATAGGTTATCAAACTAAGTTTGTATAAATAGTTGAAGTATAGATGTATATAGAACAAATCTAATATACATTAAACCATGTAAACTTGTTTTGATTCTTTCTATTCATGAAAACCAAGATCGGTTAAACCAAAAACCGAAAACCAATAAACATGAAATTAGAAACAAGTGTGTGTGTTGTGAACTTGAGCATACCACACTATCTAATCTTTAACAATGGATCTAAACACTAAACTAAACACTGTATCGAAATCTTTTTATAGAGCTCCGTCTCCAAGTCGACTTCATCCAAACGTGATCCACCGAGCTTGACTCCAACGAGTGCTAGGGTATGAACTTTGACTCTCGGGCTCTTGAATCACCATGTGAAAGCCTCAAAACACCTTTGTTGAAGCTAATCACCTACTAATATCTTGGTTAAGTATCTGAAACTAAACATTACAAGATTATTAGTAAACTATAACTACATGAGTTAATCATCATCAAAACTAGAGTGGAAGGCCTCTGGGCCAACAATCTCCCTCTTTTTGATGATGACAAAACTCATGGAGTTATATATGCATGGATTAAAGTTAAGCTTCAAAGAAGCTACCCCTTAACTCATGCATAACAATAAACAATAAATATATGCAATAAATACTAAACATGAATATGCATCAACATGCATAAAATAATGAAATGAACATGCTCATGATACCAAACATGAATTAAACATGCTCTTAATACCAAACTTTTAAAATAAGTTCCTCTTCCTTTTAAAATAAACATGTTCTTTAAATAGTTGCTCTTGATACCAATAAAAATTTCAATGTGAAAACTTAAGCAACATGAAAGCTCTTGATACCAATCAAAATAAAATAAAAAAATTCAATCAATAAAAATTCTTGATATACTAATTGGAAGATAATCAATAAAAAGGCTTTTGATACCAACAATAAAAAATATCAATATGAAACAACTTTTGATATAAACTTTCATATTAAATAATAAATATGTATATTAAACTCAAATATTTTAAACATGCATATTATAGCCTCAAATACTTCTCCCCCTTTTGTCAATCATCAACAAAGGGGTCAAAGAAAATAAAACAATGTTCTCTCCCTTTTTGTTTTAAACAAAAAGAATATCAATAAGGGGTGAAATCAAAACAAAATATTATGATACCAATTGAAAAAAATATATCAATTGAGTGCATCATGCTATCAATATAAACAAAACATACCAATTGAAGGTACATATAACAAAAGTTTTAATATAAATTTAAATACCAATTGATACCAATTGTAAGTAAATACCAATTGAAAGTAATTTTTCATTAAAAGCATACGATACCAAAAATAATCAATATCCTTTTCCAATAATTTTTCAACATAAAGTGTGGGAGTGAAAAGTGAAATATAAATTTTCTCCCCCTTTATGAAATATCAAACAAAATGATGCATAAGCTTGTAACATAATCAATTGAAATATAATAGTCATTTAAGAAATCAAACTTAGCATAACTAAAATTTGTGCTCAAAGATATAGAGATATAGTAAGTACAATGAATATCCATCGAAATTGATACTATTTAAAATGTAAGCATTATATATAAAAATATATATGAGTATACAAAAAGAATGTCAATAGTGATACCAATTGAAAAGATCCAATGATACCAATTGAAAACACAAAAGGATTAAGTGTATAACTCATATTACTTACCACCCATTTTATGCCAATGATACCAATTGAAAAGATTCAATGATACCAATTGAAAAAACACAAAACAAGATTTTCAATAAGAAGCATACAAGGCATGGTCGCCCAACCAACCGCTCTTTAAATGGAAAGGGTTTTCAAAAATAGGTTTGAAAATAGTTTAGCATGATCGAAAACTCTTCCAAAATGAAGAATACGAACTAGTTATAAGAAAAATTTGTAAACTAGTACGAAATCCTTCAAGTAAGGAATAAAACAAGATTATATTCCATAAAATATGAAAATCACTAAACCAATGTCACTCAAAATCTATATAGCACATATAATACTCATGAAAACAAAATCATGAGAAAACATCAAATAATATGAGTGTAAAAGTTTTGTGAAAGACAAGTCATGAAAATAGGCAATTAAGCTCAATTATGAAATTCTAAAAAAAAATATGAAAATCATCAAAACTAGAAACCTTCAAGGTATATGTATGTCATGTACAAACTAAAGTATACATACATATCCAAATATAACGAGTCCACAAAAGTATATGCATGAAGGCAAGTGGCTCAAAGGATGTATATGTATAGCTAATAGTTTAGACAAAATAGACATATATATGAAGCTAAACATAAACATGAAAACATGTACAAAATGGGCATACAAGTCAAATGCATGAATCATTAAAACTAGGTTATACTAGTACATTTAATGGGTATAAATGAGCGTTCAAGCACAAAACATATAATGATCTATTTGTGGCTCACTAGTTGTACAAGTATATATCTAAGTTTTAATGAAAACTAACATCCAAACATGTAATCAAAACATGAAGCATCAAAACAAAACTCATATGATCATTATGTACATGCACATGCATAGATCTAGGACATACACATTAGTTAAAATAAATGTGAGAACACAAAGATATAAATTCATATTAAACATGGGTGTCTTAAATACTAATCATGTATATCACTAATCTAAATATTATGTCATATGACATATTAATCATGAAACATCAAGACATGCTAAAAATAATGATATGAAAAGCATCTAAACAATAAATGAGGAGTAAGAGATCGTTACCAAAACCGAGAGGGCAACTCTCTATGTCTCCAAAATAAGGTGGTCCTCCCACCAAACTCCCCTTGAAAGTGATGCATCCAAATAGTTCTCTTTAAGCTCGGAATGCATCCACCTCAAGGCACCATTACTCTCACGTCATGCGAGAGCCCACACCTACATCAAATGCAATAGGGGTGGTCTTTGGTACCCACACTCTTTTGGGTCTATAGGGGTTAGCTCTTTTCCTAACCCAAACAAATTTAGTTGCTAAATTTACATCATGTATCTTATCATAGCAAAATTTAGTAAGGTGGCCCTTACGTCCACAATGTGTACAAGTGTACACATGAGCATACAATGTGTGATGTGCATGAACGTGCGAAGCATGTGTATGCCATGGATGGTGTACATGCATAGATGAAACTTGTTTCTTTCGAAACATAGATTCCAAGCGTGAGTGATTTAAAGCACAATGGCTCAAAGTGGAGCCCAAACAATCCATATTCTTCTTTAATAAATTTATATCATTTTCAATTATAGAAGAAAGAGGCGCATGCAATAGGTAAGCTAGGTGAAGCTACACTAGCATGGCAAACATGAGTATCTATATCATTTTTCAAAATAATATTTTTCTTAGAAATCAAGTCTAAATCCTTTGAAATAGAAATAATTTTGATTTTCAAAGAATCATTTTCTTTTACAATAAAATCAAGTTTTGAAGATAAGATCTCATTTTCCTTCAAAACATCATTGCAATCATTTCTGTTTTTCAAAATCTCATTTTCCTTTAGGGTAAGGTCTAGTTGAGATTTAAGTGAGTCACGTTCACTTGAAATCTCTTCCTTCTCTTGTAAAATCAAATCAAGTCTTGAACACAAATCCTTATTTTTTTGTTAAGTACTAGACTTTTCTTTTTCAAAAGATTATATTTTTCAAGCAATTTTTCACAAACAATTGGAAGTTCTTTATTCAAAGCATTGGCATCACTATAGTCATTGCATGAAGAACTAGCATCATCACTATCTAATTGAGTTTCTGAGTATACCTTAAGGGAGTCATTCCCTTGGACCATGTAGTATTGTTGCTCGAATTCTCCACTAGATTCATCCTCCCAAATAGTTGGTATTTGAAGCTTGGAGGAGGTCAACGTGTTCCATACTACAAAGGCGGAATCACAGTTAGAAACTAAGCACAAATATTCTTTGTTAAGCGTGCTTCTAAGTGCCTCAAGGGCTTGTGCATTAGCCTCTATATGCTTGCTATTATCAAGATAAGATTTCTTGGTAGCGGTAAGGAAAACATGAAAGCTTAGGGTTTTCAAGTACATGAACATCCTAAATTTTCACATGTCAATGTTGGAGACATCAAACATGAGAGGTGACAAGCAATCCATGAGTGTGTGCAAACAATATATGTGCAAAAGCAAATCTAGATTAGTAAAATCAAGATCACACTCTTAGGTGGTTAAACCTAATATCAGGAGCGTAAGCTCTAATACCAATTGAAAGTACACCTAGAGGGGGGGTGAATAGGTGTACGGCTAATCTAATGAACAAAATGCGAAAATTAAAACTTAAATGGCGACACACTTAATGTAACCAACTAGTGCAGCTGAATTCCCGGTGAAGGACTCTAGACTAACTCCTCTTGATTCCTCTGAATAAGAGTCGAGGTGTTATATGAAGCTCTTGTGGTTAAACACAAGTGAGGCACACACAAACAACACAAGCATATATGACATGGCAATATGAATAGATGCACAAAGTAATAGAGAGAGAGTTAAGAGAAAGTGGATCAATCGCTAACACACAGATATGTTTCGAGGTTCGAGCACACAGCTCTACGTCCTCGCCTTCACACAGAAGAATTTCCAATCCACTAACTTGTCCACACAGGACTCCCACACAGGAAACCTCCACTGAGGATTTGGGTCAATACAACTAGGAGTACACAACTCCTCTCTCAACCGAATACAACCTCTCACTAGAGGCTAGGCACAAAGTCACACAAACACCACCTCACACAAGAGGGGTAGGCACAATGCCAATACAAACACAATCCACCTCTTTACTAAGAGGGATACCAACACAACCTCTACTATCAACCTCTCACCAGAGGGATACCCACAATCACCTCTCACTAGAGGGATAACACAAATCAAGGAGGGTTTACAACTTGGTGGTTTCCACAACCACAAACCAATTTTCCCACAAAATAAAGATCCTATAGATAGGATAGTAAGATAGCTCAAGTATGAAAAACAAAGAGTTTTGAAAATAAAAAACTCAAAGAAAAACTCTTGGGAAAACTTCTAGAATAGATAGAAAAATATAGATCAAAAACTAATCCCAAAAGACTTTTCTTTTTCTTGATTTTTTCAAACCCTTTTGAAATAAATAAAAATGAAAACTTTGAACCCAAAAACTCTTTTGAAAGCTTGGAATTAAGCACTAGAGAAGTAGGAATTTTAGCTCTTCAAAAACCTTACTCAAAACACCCAAGAGATTGGGTATATAAAGGCAACTAGCCGTTGGCAGCTGACTAGGCCCAGAATGGCCTTCCGGTCGACCGGCCAACGGTCAAAAAATTGACCGTTGAGCCTGCCGGTCGACCGCCTGGTCGACCGTGCCAATCCAGAGAGCAATTGCTCTCTGGCCGATCGACCGCTCGGTCGACCGTGCCAAGCCTCACGGTCGACCGTCCGGTCGACCGCCCCCACCCGAGAGTGGGGTACTTGCAGTCGGTCGACCGGCCCAAGTGGCTGGTCAGCTGCACATCCTTGTGCACGTCGGTCGATCGGTCTGGTCGGCCGACTCTGGGTCCGGTCGACCGGTCGGTCGACCGCTAGAGCCTGGCAGGGCTGTTTTAGGGATTTGAAAACTGAGTTTTTATTATCCTATTAAATCTCATAAAATCTCTAAAAATTTATAAAAATAAGTTCTTATATTCTCTTTGAGATACAAACTTGTTTGAGTAAAAATCAAACCAAGTTACAAATATTTTGAACTCTTTCTGTGTAATGGAAATTTTGTCGAAAACCAAAACTCGTATTTTCAAAACTTGAATTTTTGAAATGAAAAACCGTTTTGTCCAAAACTCATCCAAATACAAAAACATGATATTTAAACAACTTGAAGCATGTTGTATATGGATATAATCTAATATACATGAAAGATATATATCAATGTTTTTGACTTAAAGTCCAAAAACAAGTTTTGTTAAAATACAAAACCTAAATACATGAAAGGTTATCAAACTAAGTTTGTATAAATAGTTGAAGTATAGATGTATATAGAACAAATCTAATATACATTAAACCATATAAACTTGTTTTGATTCTATCTATTCATGAAAACTAAGATCGGTTAAACCAAAAACCGAAAACCAATAAACATGAAATTAGAAACAAGGTGTGTGTTGTGAACTTGAGCATACCACACTATCTAATCTTTAACAATGGATCTAAACACTAACCTAAACACTGTACCTAAGTCTTCTTGTAGAGCACCGTCTCCAAGTCGACTTCATCCAAACGTGATCCACTGAGCTTGACTCCAACGAGTGCTAGGGTATGAACTTTAATGCTCGGGCTCTTGAATCACCATGTGAAAGGCTCAAAACACCTTTGTTGAAGCTAATCACCTACTAATATCTAGGTTAAGTATCTGAAACTAAACATCACAAGATTATTAGTAAACTTTAACTACATGAGTTAATCATCATCAAAACTAGAGTGGAAGGCCTCTGGGCCAACAGTTACTTCGTCCATCGTCCAAAGAGAAGATTCCCAAGAGGTCTTGACATTCACCTGGTCAACGAAAAATAAGATTCACTTTCCATCGCCACATCAAGAACCCACCATTAAACAAAGGGGAGATTTGAGTTTGAATATATCCTCTCTCTTACAAAAGGATTATTGATCTGTTATACTTTTTTCTTTACAATTAAATAAAGAATTTACACACGCTCTCAATTTTCCCACCAAATAAGAGATGGCAACTCCGCTGGGGACTACTTTCTCTACTAATGAGCAAGTCGTGGTACAAGATGACATCACCTGCAGAGGAAAAATGATTGAATCACTTGTTGTAGAGTTCGATCAGGCAAAATATGAAGAGTTCCTCTCCTTCGGCTCTAAGAGCCCTAGGGTGCGACGGTACCGCAAGGTCTCGTCGGGGACCCATTCTCAAGTCCGCTCTGAGATTCCGCCAGATGCGACTGACAAGGCTAACCACATCACACGTAACACCCGCGTCAACGTCTCCCACGAGACCCACGAGGTTAGCGTTACTGATATTCAGCTTGTTCATGCCCGTCCTCTTCTTTAAATCTAGGTTATCGGGGGTTCCCAGCAATCCATACGACGTAACCGGAATGCTAAATGTCGACAGAGATGATGCGCGCGTCAACTACATGCGTAAGAAATTGGAATAACCATCTGTCCAACAGATACAGAACGTGAGGTTCAAGCCTGTGTCTCTTCTAATTTACGACAGACGCGCGAAGTCTGCGTATGGAGACCAAAACGCGAAGCCAACAGGCTTGCGTTTCTGAGACTTCACTTTCCAAATGCGACATTCAGCAGCGCGAGGGCTATGCTTCTTCTCAGAGACACGAGACTCGTGTCTCTACAACCATACATGGAATTAAGAAAGTCCACGTGTCTCAACCGTTGCTAATCAAACGCGACAATCAGCAACGTGAGGTCCGCGTCTCTGCTCAGCAGAGGCACGAGGCCCACGTTTCAAAGTCAAAATGTGAGAGCCACACCTGTTCTACACAACGCGAGCTTCGTGTTTCAAAACCCTGCGTCTCAGATTCTCGACATAAGGGTGGCTCTCAAAAGCGAAAAAGCCCTCGACAACCTGAGGCCAATATCTTTGATCCCCTCCGACGGATTTAAGAGATTATTTAACAAAGAAAAAGAGTGCTAATCAGATTACTCCATCTTGTTGCTGTGAACGGCTCATCATGGCAATGCTCTCTGAATGCCGCTGCAGCTCACATATAAACAAACAGTCGGTGTTCAGACGATTGACCTCGACCTCCCGATCGGCCAAGAGGTGTCGCTCCCACAGAAGGAAAGCCTTCTCTAACATAGAGTACCCTGAAATCACTACAAACATGACAAGCAGAAGTAGGAAAAAATAACCGACGGTCAGCCTCGACGAGTCTGACACGAAACCAGGAGTGTACCGGTATACTCGCACTCAGACCGGTGCGGTCGCCCCGATCAACTACAATGCCCTAGCTCGGGGCGTTGAAGTAAGTGAATTACATTCCAACATTGCAGAATCGCAAGTCTCGAACTCTTCTATAGAGAAGGAAGCCTTTGCGTACATGACAAACCCACCTAAGCGGATGAAAGTCAACGGGAAAATCGCCCCTAACTTTCAAAAACTGATTGATAAAGGTGATGGTAATCTGAGGGGTTTCTCCTTTCGGATATTCAGGCCTGACTAACCCGGGAAATAAACTGAAGATATCTTTCCCATGGCCAGTAGAGTATACTTCTTTGGCACCTAATCTGCCAAGAGACACGTTGGAGACAAACCGGGAAAGATCCCACTCCATCGTACGATGAACGGACATATGTTGAAGTAGGACAAGGGATACATCCTCTCCATGTTGGAAAGAAAGAACCTCATATCCCCCATCTGACGAAGCCATTTATAATCTCTATCGTACAGGATCCTATCATCTTCTTCAATGGCTTCCTTATCAGAGTATGAGAATTCGACTCAAACTGGCCATCAGAAATAATCTCCTGGAGCGTCAGCATACTGGCCTTGGTGTTCCTCTCCTTCTGCTCCTTTGATTTTCAAGTAGTTACAGGAGCAGTCCTCTGGAGTACAAATGTCAGATTACGATCAGCGCCACTTATGTGCCCAAAGTAGCACTTCTTGGACAAGGGGCTGGAAGAGTATTGTACTGCAATGAAGACGACACTTAGTCAAAAACGTAAAAGAAAGTGGCTAAGTGTTTGAAATTCAAACGCTGGAGTGAATCCAGATGCAGAAATCTACAAAATCTGCGTTTAGACAAAAAAAAATGCGAGGCTTGCATGAAGACAGCATTTCAAAGTTCATAACTTAGAAATTTTTCTAAGTGTTGGACTCAGATGCGAGAATCAGTGAAACCCGCGCCTGATCTTAAAAAACGCGAAGATCACATGAAATCTGCGTCTGAGCCTTTCACACTTAGAAAAATTCTAAGTATTGAGTTTAAAACGCAGGGCTCAACGAGGCCCGCGTTCAATAAACAGAGACAAACTCAAATTAATGAAGCGAAGGCGCGGAGGTCATCAAACCCACGTCTTGCTTATCAAATTCAAGAGTCGTGTCTGAAAATCAAACACGGGTATGAGCCTTGCATTGGCAGTTCACATTCAAAAGAGACTTAAGAGTTAAGAGAACTCTTTAAGCCTCTTCAATGACGGAAAGCAGTTTAGATGATTTTACTACTTGAAATAGGGGCCTCCAGTATGGAAGGACTGTCCATTTGAATATCTGGAGCGACGACGCTCGAGCACGAGGAAGCAGATTTGGTCTTTGGTACCATTTCGACCGTGAAATCGGTGTTGAAGATGATGAAATGGAAAAAACTTTAAGCTTTTCTTAACCCTCAATATAAAGCTCGGCGAAGAAGAAGAAGAGTCTAATGATGACTCTTAAAAGACTGTTGTCTTTTATAGGCACAGTGATCCGCAGAGATACACGGCGCGTGTCTCGAGGGCTAATCCTTGCCCGACGTGTGGCATGCGTCTTAAATGGACGCGAATTTCGCGCGTTAAAGGAAAAAGGTCCCCTCAACTCTGCCAGACACGTGGCAATGCGCCCAGAACGTGGGTCTCGCGTTTAACAAAGCCGCGTCCCTCCAAAGGTCGCATCTTTTCAGTAAGACCAAAGCTGCGTCTAGTCAACAGAATAAAGTTGCGTCTTCACTTTAAAGCTGCGTCCCTCCAGAGGCCATGTTTCTTCAACAGAGTAATAGATGTGTCCCCACTCTGAGTGAGGACTACGTCTCTTGAGCAACATGACCCCTGCGTCTATAAGACTTACATTCAGTCTTTACTCTTGCAACAGTCCAATAGTACACTGGCACAATCAGATGACTATTTACCCCTGGTTTAACATTACACTAACAACTAGCTCAGTGAACTGAGGAGGTCTGCACTGCGTATCTAGACACTCACCACGATCATCTATGATGGCTTCAAAGAGTTTTACAGTACACTCACAAAGATCACATTCCAGACAGGATCAAACCCAGGGCATCTCAAATGATTATCAGTCTAATCATGAGAAGTATAAACTCGACCAAAGTCCAAAGTATTTCAAAATCCGTCCCAGTCAACCGCGGAATATCGAAAACTTTGGAGGGAGTTCTGTAGACTTTCTAAAAATCACTGAAGACAAGCAATTAGAAAGCAGAGTCCAAACTCCAGACGCAAAGCGGCACATCTACTAGCGCAACATCAAGATGTGAAGGTTGAAATCCGTGCCTTAATAACCAAAATGCAGAGCTCAAAAGCCGCGTCTCAGCACAACTGTAGTGCCAAGACGCAAGGGTCGAAACTCGCATCTCTGACTCACTGTAATGGCCAAGACGCAGAGCTTGGAACTTGCATCTCAGACATCCTATCTAGACGCAGAGCCCGAAGCCCGCGTCTCATTTGAAGCTTAACGCAGCAGTAGGAATTCGCGTTTCTCAAGCATTACTTCAGCGACAAAATGTGAAGCTCAAAGCCCGCGTCTTGGTTATAACTGCCCTCATTACTGGGTCAATTACTGCCCACGAAATGATGGAGTTAACCCCCATTATGGAGTATTTTTAGGGGACACTTTTACCCCCTAAAACCTCTATAAATAGCCCAGTTTGCTATGAAATAGGGGTCGGAAAAGTTTTGGTCAGAAGAACCTCGGTCATAAGCCGTAGAAGGATTAAGATCTCCAGTTAACAAAATAGAGAGAGTTCGACTCTTCTAACAACTTGCTGAGTTTAAGTTTGCTCTTACCTAAAGTCTCTTTGAGATTCTTGTTGGACAGAAGCTGTGTTACTTGGTCCACTGTCCAAAGAGAAGATTCTCAAGAGGTCATGACGTTCACCCGGTCAACGAAAATAAGATTCACTTTTCATCGCCACATCAGGAACCCGCCATTAAACAAAGAGGAGATTTGAGCTTGAATATCTCCCCTCTCTTGTAAAAGGATTATTGATCTGTTGTAATTTTTCTTTACAATCAAATAAAGAATTTATATACGCCCTCAATTTTCCCACCAAATACTCCCACCGGCTCCCTCTGGTCCCTTTCTTCATATGCATAAAAATAATATGACATACACACATCACATACACATCGACTAACAAGGTAATACAAATAATGTCAGTTGCCTTTTGATATACTTTTTTCAATCACCAATCATGTGATTGATATGCAGCACATGATCAAGTTCGTGTAACTATCTATTATATGCACGCATTCAGACATACATACCACTTACATGTATCATTCATTCAACGACGCATCAAACAATTAGTTATATTCTCAATGCTCGTCTTAGGTCATATGATTAGTTCTTTTAGCTAGTTATAATTCTTATTCACATATTAGGTATTTAGTGAATGAAATTGACTACGCTACTTAGCCATGACTAGGGTCTTAGCATGCTTTGGAGTTAATAATAGTCTACTAGATTCACACTTACACGCATCATTCATTTCAGTAAGAATTATTACTTAAAAAAGAGGGTACATACTACACTAGTCATCAAACATGTTAGTCAACAACCATCATCAACAAATTATCAATGGAATATGGTTATATGATATATCACAATTGAATATGTACATGTATAGTACAAATAACTGTATATCCATAACAATTAGGTGATAATCATAATCAACATATATCGGTTAGATCATTGGTCTATTAATTGATAATTGTAACCTTGTCCATATTCACATCTACTTAATATTCATACTTAAGCACAAACTAGCCTTTTGCCCTATGATCGTTCACTCATATCATACAAATTAGAGATTTAGGGTTGATCGGGTTTGGATTAGTTAGTAGTGAAATCCATTACTGGATTTTCTGGTTTACATACTTTATTTCCAAAGATCCACGACATCCACTATTCAAAGTAGTCCATGTTCTTAATTTAATATAAATTACTCTAGAAGAGATACCTATTATCCAGTATTGGTGTAGCAACAATTATTATGGTTGGTTCGATATCAATATCCACGTTTGATCTTCTGATTTTGTTTACCATCCCCAACAAGTTTCAATTTCGTAGTTCATAGTTAGTTACAGTTTTACTTATTATCACTTTGTTTATCTCATAAATTTCCGAATTTCATTTCAATAATTGATTATGTCCGATTTTTTTTGCCATATGATAACTTGTCTCATCAGACTGTGGTAAGTCCCTAATTTATTTATATCAAAGCTAATATTAAAATAAAAGATAATTATTATACCAAACAATTTACTTCTCACCATGAGATACTTCCATTTAAGTTTCTTCTTTACTATCACAACAAGATATGTAGGTCAGAGATTATATGTTTGATTTGAAATATGCACGTAGTTTGCATTCAAGAGATTACATGCTTGTAAGAAGTCTTAGATCAATACGGGATATATTTTACCCCACTAAAAATCAAGGAGTCAAATTCAGAAAGAAATCAACAACTTCTGTATAATTAACTTTCTCCTTCTGATCAGCACGGTAGACTATGACATAAGCTGAATATAATATCTATACACTTCGACCTAACTTGGAACCGGTAAAAAGTGAATAAATTACTCTCATCGGTAATATCCAAATAGATCTCTTAAATCTAGTCGATTCAATATTGAAAAATAACTTTATTTAATTACGAATGATTTAACAATTTTAAGTCAGTATGTTATTAGAACATTTTATTCTCTCATTGAAAAGCAAATCCTGAGTATAGTAAAAACATTCATATAAATCGATGTCGAAAAGTTGACCTACTATATGGGCTGCTTCACCTTGCCAGGCATCACTCCTATTCCTAAAGGAACCTAATATTATTAGCACGATGAAAGTTTTTTTTTTAACAATTCCAATGATTAATGACTTACATGCTCAATATTAGGGACGAAACCAATCGATTCGTCAACTCAATCAACTTGGCTATCCTCCTCAAGCTTTGAAACGTCCAACCTAACCCCTTTCACCTTCAACCCATCTCATTTACACATTGAAAATTTATAAAATAAAAACTAGTTTAAGCCTGTATACTAGAGCCTCTTTTTATTCTACGTCAAGAAGAATCAATTTTGACTTATCGAGAACTAGAAGTAACTAATGATTTATACAAGCTATCCATATCTCATCAAAAGATTATTCCTTATTAATTATGCTCAGTATCAATTAGTTCTTTGGGTACCTGATCCTTAAATATGAACTTGCTGCTTCAATACCTTTTGTGGCTCAGTCTTTTCGGATAACTAATGACATTTTTGTAATAACTTTCATTTTATATAAAACAAAACAAAAAAAGATTTATTAGAAACTAGACTTCATTACCTTTCCAACGATATATTACATAATAGGTTTATTTAACTACACTGCTCTAAATATTCAGAAATTTATCAGCTGTGAATGAGTTCTGCAGCACGACAGCTTCGATCAACATGCAATATTTTAGTATAACTTAAGGTACAGGTATCCAATAAGGATATGGTATGAACCGTTGGAAAGACAGGTATGAACAGTTGGAAAGTAGACTCGATTGTCTTTCCAACGGTATATAATAAGATACCATTTTGTCCCAACACACTGGTGATCTGAACCCAATTTTACAGGTTATGATGTTTAACAGATTTCTGCACCTATAAGGAAGATTCATTATTTTACTCAAAATAATTGTTTTATTCAGAATTTACAAGAAAATATAGGGAACATATAGATTGAAGACTCCTTTAGATGATACACGTTGATCACTACATATTCATAGGAATTTCTCTGAAATTTCTAAAATTAACAAACAACTTAGATAAAGATAAGATCTCCCTCATATAGTCAAGAGCAATTACTATGAATGGATCAAGATCTAAGCATAGACGAATTTAAATCTAAAATTGGAAAAAAATTCTGAGATTTATTCTAGATCTAAAAAAATTTTAAATCAAACATAAATGAAGATGGAAGATAACACTCACTCATGGTCCTCCTCCTTTTTTTTGAAGTTGTCAGAGAAAAGAGAAAGAAATTGAGTTATAAAGGAAAACAAGAAGGAGAAAGTTAGGTTCTTTTTAGGGTTTCATTCACACATACCAAAGGAGGAAGAAGGAGAGTGTGGGGGGGGGGGGGGGGGTAGAGGGGGCTGCTCCCTCCCTAGGCCTCCTTGCGCTGCCGCTCGCCAACACCAGCGCGCCGCTGCTTCCGCGCCAACACCAGGGAGGGGGGGGAGAGAGGGGGAGGGAGAGAAAATTGAGAGGAAGAGGGAGAAGGAGAGTTGATAGTGAGAGAGGGATTGAGAATGGAGATGATTTCTTAGGGTTTTGAATTTTTTTTTTTTGGATAAGAATGAGAGAGGGTTCTATTGTTCCACCAGGGAAAGAAGAGAGAGAGAGATTAGGGAAATAGTTCTCCTCTTTTGTACAAAACTCCCCTTAATTTATGTAATCCACTTATTTCACCACCTCTCTCTTCTCCTGTCATGCCACCTATACGCACATATTTCTAGGTAAATTCTAGCCCTCCATCAACTCATACCATGAACACCTACCCCTACCATTAAATACTCAAAATAAATATTATGGTATATTTTTTTTGTATTTGATTGTATTATCTTGTATTTACATAATATACCAACACACTCATGTAATGTAACTTATACACACAGACACATATCACCATATCCATATATACGTACCCAAATATTCATACACCTATATTTGCATATATCCAATTTTTTATTTCACTCAAAATTTTCCCATAATCAAAATAATAAAATAATATATAAATGAAAAATTCTATTTTACACAAAACACATTCAATCATTGTCTCAGATAATTCTATCTAATCACATTAATCAAGTATTAGGATATTAAATTAAGATTTTAATAATCGAGGTGTTACAAGCAGCTAGTGATGAAAATGAGGGGACAAACGGGTAGACAAATTTTATATAAGAGTCACGAGAGAAAACCTCTCTCGCTTTGCGGTTTTGATCAGTTCTTTACAATTAGTCTTCAACAATATCATATTTGAATATTAGTTTCCTACAATATGAAGACCACTTGATATTAGTCTTTTACAATTACAAATATATCTGAAACTTTAAAGTTCCATGAGTGAGAAAGAGTCAATAAAATGGCACTAGAGAAAAAACTTTATGAGAAGAATTCTTTGTAGGAAGAGAAATACGAGCAATAAAAGCCAAAAGAAAATAAGAAAAAATGACAAAAAGTTTATTGGGTATTTTGTATCAACACTAGTAGAAGAAGAAGATATAATAAAATAAAAGTACTAATTATATAATATAATTAGAGAGTAACAGACTGTTCCTTATATTAAAATAAATATTTTAAGCAGAGAGGTTTGTAATTTGTGGACTAATATACAAATATGATATTCTTAAGGCCTAATATTAAAAAAAAAAAAAAGAGATTTGTTAGAGATATAGACCTAAATATCATGTATTATATTATATTATATTATATTATATTATATTTGAGAGAAATTTATTTTAATTTATTTCGTTTGATGGAAGTCTACTTGACTCACCGGCATAGTTGACTTGAACTAATCTCTTGCCAATACAGAGAGGTGACCATGCTAAGCTCCAATTGTCTATAACTTGAGCTTATTTTTACAATTTTTTATTTCCATCACAAAAATTGTGTCGTACAATAGATTTCACGAGTAACATATTTCTTTTCAAAAAGTATGCAATGAAAATATAATTTGTTGGTTAAATTGTGGGTAGATTCTTTGTTTTCGAGACAAAAGGCCATAACTCAGTTTTTAATTAAGGACCAATCATTTCAAAATTACGAAAAATAGAATAATGAAAAGGGATAAGGTTGTTTTCAAGAGTATTCACAATTATTTTAAGATTTAAAAATGGTAGATATAAATTATATAAACGATAAACTAAAAAAATATACTATAACAATAAAAGAAATAATATTCAAAAAAAATTTAACTTACTAATAAAAAAATAATCATATGGTTTTTTTAAAAAAAAATTCAAGCAAACATTCTAATTCAAATAACTCCCAATAGCTCTAACAGAAAAGTCAGAAAATATCACAAACTCTCTTTTTGAAGAAAACCAAAAACAAAAAGATGATCGTATCAAAAACTTAATAGATTTGCTCACCTCTGTGAAGGAACAAATTGACAAGGACTTCTGATACGTGAAAATTTGAGGTAGGAGAATGACCAGTGATGATACGAGAGAACCAGAAGAGAACTGAGAAAGTGAAGTGATTTTCTTATCTAAGAGAGAAAATTAGAGTTTTTTCTTTCTCTTTTTGATTTACTTGTTCTTAGTTCTCCTTCTAGGCAAAACCAACGATAGAAAATTAAGAAAGTTTTCCTTTTTTCAAGCGCCACATAATTGGCTCGGATATACGACGAGCTTGACCTTAGTGTGTTTTGAGGTGTTGGAAATATATTATGAGGTAGACTTCTGTAGTTCTTAGTTTAGAAGGAGTGGAGCTCAAATATTTCTCAATCAAATACGAGAATCTGACATTCAAATGTAAGATCCACTTTGTTGAAGTTGATCTATAAGTAACTAAATCAAAAATCAAGTGTTTTAAATATTTTTTACCTATCCATCTAGTAGGTGCAAAATGGACGATCGAAGAGTTGGTTAGATTTATATCTTTAGACATACAAATTTTCAATCCGACCATTTGATGATGATTTAAACATTTAAAACCCCTAATACTAATTTTTATTAGGTTTCAAATATTCTACACGTTAAACTAACCAACTCATTAATTTTGGCCGTCCATTTTGCGTGTACTCAATGGATGGACAAAAAAGCATTTGATTTTTATTTACTTTAAATAGTATAAAACAACTTCAATGGAATGGACCTTGTATTTGAATGTCGGATCTTGATATTTGAGTGGGAAGGATCCGGGCTCGAATCATTAGGGAACTACACAAGTCTATCTCAATATTTTATTTCAAATCTTAAGTGTAGGCTGTCTAAAAATCACTAAAGACAAGTCATCAAAAAGCAGAGTCAAACTCCAGACACAGGGCTAATCATAGCAATCACTGCAGCACAAAGACGCGAGAGTCGAAACCCGCGTCTCAGCATCACTGCAGCACCAAGACGCGAGGGTCGAAACCAGCGTCTCAGCATCACAGCAGCACCAAGGCGCGAGGGTCGAAACCAGCGTCTCAGTTATAACTGCCCTCGTTATTTGGTCAATTGCCACCCACATAATGAGGAAGTTAACCCCCATTATGGAGCATTTTTAGGGGGCACGTTCACCCCTGAAACCTCTATAAATAAGCCCCGTTGCTATGGGGAAGGGGTCGGTCAATCAAATAATTCTTGGAGAAGAATTTGGCTTGTAAGCTTCCACAGAAAAGGAAAGAGAGTTCAACTCTTCAAGCAACTTGCTGCGTACAAGTCAATTTTTGCCTACAATCTCTTTGAGATTCCTGGTCGACAGGAGCTGTGTTACTCCGTCTGCCGTCTAAAGAGAGGATTCCCAAGAGGCCCTGACGTTCACCCGGTCAACGGAAAATAAGATTCACTCTCCACCGTCACATCAAGAACCCAGCATTAAATAAAGGGGAGATTCAAGTCTAAACATCTCCCCTCCATTATAGTCAGAGTGTTAATCCGCTGTAATCTTTCATTTGATTCAAGAAATTTTACAAGGAAAACTTCTCCCACCAGACAAGAGATGGCGACTCCGCTGGGAACTACTTTCTCTACTGACGAGCAATTTGTGGCGCAAGGTAACGTCACCTGTATGGGAAAAACGGTCGAATCACTTGTCGTAGAATTCGACCAGGCGAAGTATGAAGAGTTCCTCTCTTCTGGCTCTAAGAGCCCAAAGGCAAAAGTCTATCGAAAAGTCTCTTCGGGGACTTGCTCTCAAGTTCACTCCGAGATTCTCCTAGACGCGACTGGTGAGAATGATGTAGTGGCTAATCACATCATGCGTAACGCCCGCGCCTCTCAGGAGGCTCGCATGGTTAACGTCCCTGACGTTCAGCTTATTCATCCCCTTCCTCAGCATCAGGTTACCGGGGGTTCCCTTCAACCCACACGACGTAACCGGAACGCTGAGCGGCGACAGAGGCAGCGTGCGCGTCAATTACAAGTTGGAACAACTGTTGGTCCAACAGAGATAGGACGCGAAGTTCAGACCGGCGTCTCTTCTGTACCACATCAGACACGTGAGGCCCGCATTTGGCAACCTAAACATGAGATTCACCAAGCTTGCGTTTCTGAAGTACCGCCTCCCAAACGCCAACGCGAAGTTCGTGCTCTTTGTCAGAGACACGAGACGCGCGTCTCCGTACGCGGGACCCAGCAGCCCTGCGTTTCTCAAGCATCTTTGTCCAGATGTGATAATTGGCAACACGAGAGCCGCGTTTCTTCTCAGCAGAGACGCCAGACTCGCGTTCCGGAGTCGCGACGCAAGAGCTGCGTTCATGAGCCCCGTGTCTCAGAACCCTACGTCTCAGCTATGCGAAGCAAGGAGAACTCTCGCAAGTTGAAAAGCCCTCGACAATCCGAGGCTAATCTCTTCGATCCCCCTCCCGCGGATCTAAGGGATTATTTGACAAGGAAGAGAAGTGCTAGTCGGATCACTCCATCATGTTGCTGCGAACGGCTTATCACAATGCTCTCTGATTGCCATTGCAGTTCACGTGCGAGCCAGCAGTCTAAATTTAGACAGCTGACTCTAACTCCCCGATCAGCTAAAAGAAATCGCTCCCACAGGAGGAGGACTTTCTCTGACACTGAATACCCTGAACTCATTGCAAACATGACAAACAGGAGTAGGGGAAAGCAACATGTGGTCAGTCCGACGAGTCTGACACAGAACCGGAAGGAGTGTACCGACATACTCGCACTCGGACTGGGGTAATTCCCCCGATCAATTACAGTGCCTTGGCTCGGGGCATTGAAGTAAATGACTCGCATTCCGCTATTGCAGAGTCACAGGCTTCGAACTTTTCCATAGAGAAGGAGGCCTTTATATACATGACAAATACTCCTGAGGAGACAGCCAGGCGCTTGGAGCAGCAAGCCCAAGTCCAGAAAGAACAATTCGAGATGATTCGTGCTCAATAAGAATCTATCGATTCCCTCAAGCAGATGCTGGCACAATTGCTTGAAGACAAGAGAAAGTCAACTGACAAAACCTCCTCTAAAAAGTCTAAAGGCAAACGAAAAGAGAGAGAAACTCATCTTCTGTACATATTGAGGAGAAAGAGCAATCTACTTCTGGCTCGTCTAAATCCTCATCTCAGGAAAAAGACGACTGAGACCAGGGAAGGGTTCATACTAAAAGAATGAATCAATTAGAGCATCGTCTTGAGGCCCTTACTAATCGGAAAGGCCTTCAAGAAGCAGGAGTGATCCGGTCATATCCGGCTGAGCGGGACCTTGTTCCATACCCTCCCAAGTTTAAAGCTCCGACCCTCCAAGCTTTTGACGGCAAGAGGTCACCGAACCAACATATCTACTACTTTAAGTCTCAGACAGGGAATTGTAAATCACCTAGAGGGGGGGTGAATAGGTGATGACTAATCAAAATGTCACTAAATGCCGAATGATGCAAATAATGCGGAAGCTAAAAACAATTATGACCTAATTAAATCTATTACACTAAACACTACGTATAACCAAGAGTGTTGCCGAATTCCCCGTGAAGGGCTCTGGACAAACTCCTCTAGATTCCCCTTGAATGGGTTGAGGTGCCGCGTTGGCTCTCTTGATTGAATACAAGTGTTAGCAACAATCCCACGCAAGTATATATATCAATTATGCACACAACATATATCAAGCATGTAAATGTAAAGACAATATAAGCTATGCAAGATATAAATGAGACAAAGAGAGAGAGTGAGCAATCGCAAACACAAGGGTATGTTTCGAGGTTCGAGCACACTTGCTCTACATCCCCGCCTTCGACACACGAAGGATTTCCACTATGCAAGATCCCAATGGATCTCTCCTCGGTGCCGCAACACCTACAAGCCCTCGGACTCCCTAGTCCCGTACACACCGCAAGCCCACCGGCTCGCCGAGGCCGCACCTCGTACAACAAGTTCGCACCCGAACTCGAAACAACGCGGACACACACGTCCGCCTCCTCAAAGCACAAGAAATGATCTCTTGGTGATCTAAACACTTGATCACCAATAAAAGCTCTCACTACAACACACCTATAGGATGTATAATCAATGGTTGCTCAAGTGTGGTGTGAGAAAATCAAGGATGTAAAAGGTGGAGGAAAAACTCATAGACTTTCTTTTAACACTCTTTATAAAAACTTCCCTTTAGATAGGAAATATTTGCTCTCTATTTTGTGGAGAAAACTCTTCTAAAAGTCTGGGAAAAACTGGCTCTATGAGTCTCTAAAATCTTGGCTCAAAACAATGACCAAACCCCTTTTATAGAGATCAGAAAAATGTGACCGTTGGGGTCTGTCAGAGCTTCCGGTCGACCGCCCGGTCGACCGCCAACGGTCGAAAATCCGACCGTTGGAGCCTCCGGTCGACCGCCCGGTCGACCCAGAAATCCAGAGAGCAGAACTCTCTGCAGCGGTCGACCGTCCGGTCGACCGGACCACTGTGCTGCCAGACACGCACAAGTCTGTGCACGTCGGTCGACCGGTGGGTCGACCGGACCATGGTGCGGTCGACCGCTCGGTCGACCGGACCAGCCTGTCAGCCAGTTCCAGGTCTGAAAAACTGGTTTAAAAATTAATTTTAAAATCTTTTAACACTTTTAAAAATTCCATAAACTTGTTTTAACATTATATTGAAAACCAAACTTGTGATAAAAATTTTTCAAGACATATATCAACATATTCATATTATTTCAGCGTCTTGCAAATTTTATCAAAAAATCAAAACATGTATTTTTCAAACTTGGTTTTCATAACTTCACAAAATATAAAAACAAGATATTTGATTTCATTTTAAGCATAGTGTGTATGGATATGATCCACTGTACAATCATAATGTAATATCTATGTTTTTGTCATAAGGCTCTAAATATGGTTTTGGGTTGAAAGATAAGTATATGGGAAATACCAAAAACCAAACTTATATTTTTCAAAAAGAAAAATCTTTTCTAAACTAAAAAATCTTTTATGAAAACAATTCTAAATCAAGAGTGTGTGTGCATGGTATACTTGAGCAATCCACCAACTATCTATCCTTTACATTTTATCTAAAACAAAAATAAAATCTTATACCTAGACACAAGTCTTCATCTTCTTGAAGTCTTCACCTGAAGGCTTCTCATCTTCTTGACTTGGTCCAAGCTTGATCCAAAACTCCTTGGATCATACCGTGCTAGCTCCAAATCTTGATATTTTATCCTTTGTTGAGCTATGCACCTACTAAGATCTTGATAGTGAATCTGTCACTAATTAAACACAAGATCATTAGTAAATATAACTTCATGAGTTGATCATCATCAAAACTAGAGTGATAGGCCTTTGGGCCAACAATCTCCCCTTTTTGATGATGACAAAACTCATGAGGTTATATATGCATGGATTAAAGTAAAGCTTCAAGAAAGCTCCCCTTAACTCATGCATAGACATAAATAATAATATGTGACAATGAAGCTCATAAATATGTATGCAAATGATGGAGATGAAACAAAATAAATCTTTTTCTCCTATTTGCAAAACAAAAACATATATGCATAAATAACAAGGAAGACAAATACTACTCCCCCTTAAGCAATGAAAACATGCATATATACTCAAATACTTCTCCCCCTTTTGTCAATCATCAACAAAGGGTTCAAAGTAAAATCAAATCAAACAAAATTTTTCTCCCCTTTTTGTCAAAAACAAAAAGATCAAGAAGGGGGTAATACAAATCAATCAATAAAGATTATATGCGTATACATTCATGAAGAGGAAGACGCTAAGTTAGCTTCCCTACACATATGCATTACATAAAGAAGGGATGACAAGCCCTAACTCACATAACACATATTATGTAATGCATAAGAGGAGATGTGAAGCTCCCCCTACACACGTATATCATATAAAGAAGAGTTGTCAAGCTCCTCAATTTATAATATACTCAACATGAATCCATATGTAAGAGAGATGTTAAGCTCTCATTGCATATAGGAAATACAAATCAAACATTTTGAATTTTTCTTTAAAAATTTTGAACTTACTTAATAAAACACATTTTGAGATATCAACATATATTTTTTATTTTGATATCAATAGTAAAAAAAAATTTATTATATTTTTTATCATAAACTTTGTGCTTTTTTTTTTAAAAATGTGAGCCAATTGTGAGTTAAGCACATGGAAATCATATATATGTATGAGAAATGAGTATACCAAGTGAAATTGAACATACATATATATAAGAAACAAAATATGAGTATATACAAAATAAGTTCATATTGATACCAATTGAAACGATTCAATGATACCAATTGACATAACAATAAAATCAAGTGTATATCTCATAACCTACCACCCTTCATATGCACAAGGTAAAAGATTTTTAATGAAGCATACAAGGCATAATCGCCCATCCATCCTCCCATAGATTTGTAGGGGTTTTCAAAAATAGATTTGAAAATAAGCTTAGTTTGAAAAACTATACCAAATGAAGAATTTGCACTAGAAAAATGTTTTAAAAACTAGTACGAAATCCTTCAAGTAAGGAATAAAGCAAAAATATTTTTTGAAACACAAGTAAATCACATGGCACTAAAAACACTCTATTATCCATGAAGTCCATAAAATTTTAAAAAGGGGTGAGTGCACTAGTGTTATGTGGAACATGGTATCATGAAAATGTCAATAAAGCTCAATATTCCTTTTAAAAAAAAAGAAAAACATGAAAATCATCAAAAAAAAATTTTGTTAAAAAAAATATTTCAAGATGTATGTATGTTTTGACAACACAATAAGTATACATACATATCTCTTAAACACAATTGAGTTCATATAAATAGATTTGCATTAAAGGCAAATGACTCAAGAGGTATACATGTATATCTTACAGTTTGGAAAAATACACATATACATGAAATGAAAAACACATGATCATAAATCAAATCCAAAAAGTGGGAATATAAGTTTAAAAATGTATGTATCATCAAAACCAAGCAATACAAGCACATTTCATGGGTTCAAATAAGCGTTCAAGCATAAATATAAATAGATTTATTTGTGGCCCACGACATGTACAAGTATAAATCCTAGTGTTGACAAAAACTAACATATAAACTAATATTCAAATCATGAAACATCAAATTTTGAGGAAAAATAGAATCATGTGTCAATAAAAAATTATTTGAAGAAAAAATAACTAGTATAAATATTTTTTGGAAAACTAGTTAAAGATCCTTCAAATATATCAAATCTTATGTTTTCATAAACATAACTAGATACATAAAAATTTAAGCACTCATGATCTATAAGGCTCAAAATGTTTTTAATAAAAGAGTGTGAGTGTTAAACGATCATGTAAATAGCATTTTTATGAAAATAGTCAATGAAGCTCATAAGTCACATTTTTTTTAACAAAAATACGAAAAATCATTTTTAATCAAAACACTAATCATCATGGTATATGTATGATTAATCCAATCCTAACAATACACATACATATCCCAAATCTAAAAGAGTCTATTAATGATGTTTGCATGAAGGCAAGAGACTCACGGGTATACATGTATATTATTAGATTTGAATAAAAAAATACATATACATGAAGTAAAGCATAAAAATAGGCATAACAAGTATAAATGAAAGAATCATCAAAACTAGACTATGCATATGCAAATAGTGGGTACAAATGAGCATGAAGTTCAATCATATATGAATCAATTGTAATTCACTAATTGTATATGTATACATGCATGTTTTGATAAAATCTTCATTTAAACATGTAAATACCACATGAAGCACACAAAAATATGAACATGCTATAT
Source organism: Agave tequilana (assembly GCA_038442645.1). NCBI lineage: Eukaryota > Viridiplantae > Streptophyta > Magnoliopsida > Asparagales > Asparagaceae > Agave > Agave tequilana. The sequence goes on along the minus strand of JAVJIF010009230.1, from coordinate 24,938 downwards.
GATATATGAAATTAAAAGCATGTGCATAAAAGTAGGAGTTTAGAAATTGTTACCAACTCCAAAGCTCCAAATAAGGTGGTCTTTCCACCAAAGCTCCTTGATAGCGATGCATCCAAAAGTATGTCCATCAAGTCTATTGCATCCACTACCAAGTCACCAATCCTCTCACGTTTTGTGAGAGCCCTCACCTACATCACAAGCAAATGGTGAGGGTTTTGGTACCCATATTTTCTTGGGTCCTTTGGGGTTAGACTTGTAAGGAACCCAAAATCTTTTATAATTAGCAAAATTTAGAGAATTAATATTATCATAACAAAACTTTGCAAAATGGCCTTTGCGGCCACAATGTGTACATTTGTACACCTTAGTATGCTTATGTGTAGGAGTGTTATCATGTTGTGCTGAAAAACCACTAGAGGGGGGTGAATAGGTGTAATTGCTAATCTAAGAAACTCAATGCAAACTAAGTGCGCTAAATGCGGAAGCTAATGCAAATTATGCACAAACTAATACAATACAACAAGTGTAGCCGAATTCTCCTTGCGAGGCTCTGGACTAACTCCCCTTGATCCCCTTGAAATGGGTTGAGGTGCTATGTGAAGCTCTTGTTGGATGAGTATAAGTTAGGCACACACACACAAGCAATCCAAGCAATATAAAATACACACAATCAAGCCAAGCATATAAGAATGAATAGCAATATGAATAAATGCAAGGCAATATGAAATATGCACAACACAAGCAAATATGATATGATATGAATATGATGCTTTGCACAATTATAAGAGAGAGAGTTAGAGAGACAATGGATCAAAACGCAAACACCAAGATTTGTTTCGAGGTTCGAGCACCTTGCTCTACATCCCCGCCTACACCACCGTGTAGGATTTCCACTATCTCAACTCCCACCGAGGGAACCTCTACCGAAGAGGATTTCTTACAACACACGGAGTACCTAACTCTCTCTCAATACAACAACCTCCACCGAGGCCAACAGCCAACAACCAACAACAACCAATCCACACACCTCTACCGAAGAGGCTCACAACCAAACTCCACCTCTACCTAAGAGGCTCACAAACCAATACCACTCCGATCACCTCTACCGAAGAGGGATACAACAAATGAAGGAGGGTTTACAACAAAGAGGTTTACAACAAACAACCTCAAACTCTTCTCTTTCTTTTTCTCTTATCTTTTTCCACAAAAACAAGATCCTAATAGTTTAGGATAGAAGATAGCTCAAGTGTGGAAAACTAGGTGTTTGGAAAACTAGCAACAAAGAAAATCACTTGGGAAAATCCTTCCAAAAGATATAGAATGAAAACCAAGACAAATCTCCCAAAATATTCTTTTCTTTGATTTTTCCAAAAACCTAAAACAATAAAGATTGAAGAATTAAAGCCCCAAACACTTTTGAAAACTTGTTTTAAAACCTCTAGAAACCAGAAATTTTTCTCCTTAAAAAACTTGGCCAAAATCCCCAAAGAGATGGGGTTTATATAGCCCAAACAGAAAACTAGCCGTTAGAGCTGAGCTGGCAGCTCTGACAGGCGTCGGTCGACCGGCCCGGTCGACCGCCAACGGTCAGAAAAGTGACCGTTGGGCACTAGCGGTCGACCGGCCGGTCGACCGAAACATCCTGAGAGTTGAACTCTCAACTCGGTCGACCGGTCCGGTCGACCGACTACAATGTGTAGCCAGCGTGCACGTCTGTGCACATCGGTCGACCGACCCGGTCGACCGGCCACTTGGTGCGGTCGACCGGTCCGGTCGACCGAACTGGCCTGGCAGGCACAGTGCAGATCTGCACAGATACGGGATTTGAAAATAGGTCTTTTCACTCAATAAAAATCCCATAAAATCACAGTAAATCTAAAAAATAGTTTTAATCACAATAAAAACTGTTTTTCTAAAAATATGTTTTTCTAAAACTTGTTTTATCATTTTACTTTGATAACCAAACTTGTGATAAAAATTTCAAGACATTATATCAACATATCAATTCATTTTAGAGTCTTGCAAATTTTATCAAAACAAAACCTGTATTTTGTCAAACTTGATTTTTCCAAAACATGAATAGGGATATCAAAATAAGTTTGTTTACCAAGTTAAAGCATGTATGTATAAATAGAAAACATCTACTATACATATACCATATGTAAACTTGTTTTGATCAACTATTCATAAAAACCCAATATCAAATCATAAAACGTGTGTGTTTGTGCACTTGAGCATATCAACTATACTAAGCTTTACAAATGGATCTAAAACTCATAATCTAAACTAGGATACCTAAGTCTTCTTGACGATCTTCATCTTCAAGTAGACTTGCTCCAAAACTCCGTGATTCTCCAAGTGCAAAGGTATGATCTTTAAGCTTTGGCACCGGAATCACCATGATAAGCTTCTAATCATCTTGTTGAAGCTAATCACCAACTAATATCCTGTTAATGATCTGAAACTTAGAAACACAAGAATATTAGTAAACATAACTACATGAGTGTGATCATCATCAAAACTAGAGTGGAAAGCATTGGGCCAACAATCTCCCCCTTTTGATGATGACAAAACTCATGGAGTTATATATGCATGGATTAAAGATAAGCTTCAAGGAAGCTCCCCCTAACTCATGCATAGGGATAAACAATAAATATATGCAATGAATATTAAACATGAAACATGCATATGCATAAACAATAAATGGTTCTAGATATCAAATGGAATATTCAAAACAAAATAAGCTTTAGATACCAATTACAAAGCAAACTCTATAAATCAATTAAACTTAATATTCTTGTGATTAAAACATAATATATGCATAAACATAAGCATGCATATAAAAAACATGTACCAATCATGCATAGAAGTAATTTGAGTTTTATGTATGCATGTTAAACTCTCAAATAATTCTCCCCCTTTTGTCAATCATCAACAAAGGTAAACAATCAAAACCATAGATAAAATGAGGGGTAAAAATCTTTCTCCCCCTTTTTGTCAATCAAAACAATGCAAACAATGTTCTCCCCCTTTTTGTCTAAAACAAAAAAAATAAGGGGTGACTACAAACATGATATCAATTAAAAAATATGTCAATGAAGTATCTTGATACCAATAAACAAGAATCAATATATGTTATATGCTATATATATTCATGAAGAGGAAGACGCTAAGTTAGCTTCCCTACACATATGCATTACATGAAGAAGGGATGACAAGCCCCAATTCACATAACACATATTATGTAATGCATAAGAGGAGATGTGAAGCTCCCCCTACACACGTATATCATATAAAGAAGAGTTGTCAAGCTCCTCAATTTATAATATACTCAACATGAATCTATATGTAAGAGAGATGTTAAGCTCTCCTTGCATATAGGAAATACAAATCAAAACTTTGAATATTTTCTTTAAACAAAATTTTGAAAATACCAATTGTAATTAAACATAACAAATTACCAATTGTAAAACAACATAACAAATTTTGAATGTCTAAACACAATTTTGATACCAATTGTAAGAATATATTTCATTTTGAAAATCATATAAACAAATTTGATGTTGATATCATATGTTCAAAATAACAACTTTTGATCATAAAGAGTGGGAGTACAAATACCAATTGAAATACAAAATCAAATTTTCCCCCTTTATGAGATACAAACTAAAGACATGCATAGTCTTGATAACAATTTAAAAGTAATCAATTTAAACAAAATTGAAACTCAAGCACTAGCATAAATACAAACATATATATGTATGAAAGATAGATACCAATAGAAATTGATATACTTGGAATTTAAAGCATACATACATACATAATAAACATATGAGTATACAAAAGGTCAAAATGATACCAATTGAAAGAGTTCAATGATACCAATTGACATAACAATAAGTTCAAGTGTATACATCATATTATCTACCACCCAATCATAATTCAAGTTTTAGAGATTTTCAATTTAGGGCATTCATGAACATGATCTCCCATCCTACCGCCTTTAGATGGTAGGGGTTTTCAAAAATAGATTTGAAAATATAGCTTAGTTTGAAAATCACTACCAAATTGAAGAACATCGCAACTAGTTAAATGGAAAGCTTGTTAACTAGTACGAAATCCTTCAAGTAAGGAATAAAACAAAATTGTTTTTCATAAACATGAAATTCACATCATATCAAACACTCAAGTTCAATTAGGCATAAATAAGACTCATGAAAACAAAACATGAGCAAGCAATAGATGTGAGTGTACAAATAAAATATGAAGATCATAAATATGAAAATTAGGCAATAAGCTCAATTATTCTTTAAAACACGAAAATCATCAAAACTATCTAATCTTCAAGGCATATGTATGTCTAATACAAACTAAAGTATACATACATATCCAAAACATAACGAGTCCACAAAATATATGCATGAAGGCACGTGGCTCAAAAAGGATACTCATGTATAGTCAATAATTGGATAAGATAGACATATACATGAAGTTAAATATTGAACACATGAAAAACATGAAAATCATGATAAGCTAAATTTTCATCAAGGCAATTTTCATTTCAAGGTATATGTATGAATTGTCAACACAAGAAGTATACATACATATCTCTAAACACAATTGAGTCCATAAATAGATTTACATGGAAGGCAAATGACTCAAGAGGTATACATGTATATCTTAAAGTTTGACAATAATACACATATACATGAAGTGAAAACTCATAAAATAAATCCAAAAATGGAATACAAGTTTGAAATGTATGAATCATCAAAACTAGACTATACTAGCACATCTAATGGTTCAAATAAGCAATCAAGCCCAAACATATATAGATTTATTTGTGGCCCACTATATGTACAAGTATAATTCCTAGTCTTAATGAAAACTAACATCTAAACAAGTAATCTTAACAAGAAGCATCAAAACAAATACAAAAATCATCATGATAAAAGTCATCATGGAAAACTAAAACATGATTATTATGTGAATTCACATGTATTAGATTCATGATGTACATTATAGCTCAAATAAAAGTGAGAACACTAATTATGGGTTCATATAAGCATGTGTGTCTCAAATACTATATATGTATGTCAAGGATCTAATAAACATGGAATGAACATACTAATCCATAGACATCAAAAACATGCTATAAATATTAAAGATGGAAAGCATGTAAACAATAAATGGGAGTAAAGGATTGTTACCAAAAACGAAGAAGCAACTCTCCTTGTCTCCAAAACATGGTGGTCATCTCCACCAAATCTTCCCTTGAAAGTGATGCATCCAATTTGATTTCCATGAAGTCCGGAACGCATCCACTCCAAGGTGTCATCACTCTCACGTCATGTGAGAGCCCACACCTACATCAAAAATAATAGGAGGGGTGGTCTTTGGTACCCACATCTTGTTGGGTCCATGGGGGTTAGTCTCATTTCTAACCCAAACAAAATTCTTTGCTAAATTAGGAGAATGTAATCTATCATAACAAAATTTAGCAAGATGGCCTTTTCGGCCACAATGTGTACATGTGTACACATGAACATACTTGTGTTGATGGTGTCCGTGTGAAGCATGTGTATGCCGTGATGGGTGTGCATGCATAAAGGATGGAACTTGTTTCTTTCGAACCAAGGTTTCCAACCGTGTGTGGTTCATGGCACATTGGCTCATAGTGGAGCCCAAACAATCTACTCTCTTCTTTAACATACAAATATCATCATTGATCCTAGAAGAAGAGGTACATGCATTAGGTAGACTAGATGAAGAAGCTACACTAGCATGGCAAACATGAGAATCAATCTTATTTTGCAAAACAATATTTTTCTCTAAGCAAACATTTAAATTATTAGAAATAGAAATGATTTGTTTTTCAAAACAACATTCTCTTTTAAAACAAAATCAACTTAGAAGACAAATTTTCATTTTTCTTCAAAAGAGTTTCACAATCATTTTTAGACTTTAAAAATTTATTTTCTTTTAAAGCAAGTTCCAATTGAGATCTCAATGAATCTCTTTCATTATAGGCCTCAACTTTCTCTTGCAAAACACAATCAAGTCTAGAGTGCAAACATTTATTTTCTTTTTCAATATCTAGACTTTTCTTTTTCAAAATTTTATACTTCTCAATTAATTTTTCACACACAATAGATAGTTCTTCATTTAAAGCATGGGGATCAACAAAATCATTACTAGAAGAACTAGCATCATCATCACTATCTAATGGAGTTTCCGAGTGTACCTCAAGGGAGTCATTCCCTTGGACCATGTAGCATATAGAGTTGGATTCTCCACTAGATTCCTCTTCTTGTTGGATTTGGACTTGAAGCTTGGAGGTGTTGGTGGTTGTTGATAACTTGTTCCACACTGCAAAGGCGGAATCAAGATTAGAAACACATAAAAGATAATCTTTAGATAAAGTGCTTCTAATGGCCTCTAGGGCTTGTGCATTGGCCCCTATATGATTGCAATCACCAAGATAACATCTCTTGGTGGCGGCAAGGAAGACATGCAAACCTAGGGTCTTTAGGTACATGGACATCCTATACTTCCAAACATCAATGTTGGAAGGGTCAAAGCTAGGAGGGGTCATGAAGTCCATGGTAAACTATATATGAATGTGCAAACAAACAAATGCAAATGAGATTAGCAAGCAAATGGATCACTCCTAGGATGTTAAGCCTAAGTATCAGGAGCACTAGCTCTGATACCAATTGAAAAACACCTAGAGGGGGGGTGAATAGGTGTAATTGCTAATCTAAGAAACTCAATGCAAACTAAGTGCGCTAAATGCGGAAGCTAATGCAATTATGCACAAACTAATACAATACAACAAGTGTAGCCGAATTCCCCTTGCGAGGCTCTGGACTAACTCCCCTTGATTCTCCTTGAAATGGGTTGAGGTGCTATGTGAAGCTCTTGTTGGATGAGTATAAGTTAGGCACACACACACAAGCAATCCAAGCAATATAAAATACACACAATCAAGCCAAGCATATAAGAATGAATAGCAATATGAATAAATGCAAGGAAATATGAAATATGCACAACACAAGCAAATATGATATGATATGAATATGATGCTTTGCACAATTATAAGAGAGAGAGTTAGAGAGACAATGGATCAAAACGCAAACACCAAGATTTGTTTCGAGGTTCGAGCACCTTGCTCTACATCCCCGCCTACACCGTGTAGGATTTCCACTATCTCAACTCCACCGAGGGAACCTCTACCGAAGAGGATTTCTTACAACACACGGAGTACCTAACTCCTCTCTCAATACAACAACCTCCACCGAGGCCAACAACCAACAACAACCAATCCACACACCTCTACCGAAGAGGCTCACAACCAAACTCCACCTCTACCTAAGAGGCTCACAACCAATACCACTCCGATCACCTCTACCGAAGAGGGATACAACAAATGAAGGAGGGTTTACAACAAAGAGGTTTACAACAAACAACCTCAAACTCTTCTCTTTCTTTTTCTCTTATCTTTTTCCACAAAAACAAGATCCTAATAGTTTAGGATAGAAGATAGCTCAAGTGTGAAAAACTAGGTGTTTGGAAAACTAGCAACAAAGAAAATCACTTGGGAAAATCCTTCCAAAAGATATAGAATGAAAACCAAGACAAATCTCCCAAAATATTCTTTTCTTTGATTTTTCTAAAACCTAAAACAATAAAGATTGAAGAATTAAAGCCCCAAACACTTTTGAAAACTTGTTTTAAAACCTCTAGAAACCAGAAATTTTTCTCCTAAAAAACTTGGCCAAAATCCCAAAGAGATGGGGTTTATATAGCCCAAACAGAAAACTAGCCGTTAGAGCTGAGCTGGCAGCTCTGACAGGCGTCGGTCGACCGGCCCGGTCGACCGCCAACGGTCAGAAAAGTGACCGTTGGGCACTAGCGGTCGACCGGCCGGTCGACCGAAACATCCTGAGAGTTGAACTCTCAACTCGGTCGACCGGTCCGGTCGACCGACTACAATGTGTAGCCAGCGTGCACGTCTGTGCACATCGGTCGACCGACCCGGTCGACCGGCCACTTGGTGCGGTCGACCGGTCCGGTCGACCGAACTGGCCTGGCAGGCACAGTGCAGATCTGCACAGATACGGGATTTGAAAATAGGTCTTTTCACTCAATAAAAATCCCATAAAATCACAGTAAATCTAAAAAATAGTTTTAATCACAATAAAAACTGTTTTTCTAAAAATATGTTTTTCTAAAACTGTTTTATCATTTTACTTTGATAACCAAACTTGTGATAAAAATTTCAAGACATTATATCAACATATCAATTCATTTTAGAGTCTTGCAAATTTTATCAAAAACAAAACCTGTATTTTGTCAAACTTGATTTTTTCAAAACATGAATAGGGATATCAAAATAAGTTTGTTTACCAAGTTAAAGCATGTATGTATAAATAGAAAACATCTACTATACATATACCATATGTAAACTTGTTTTGATCAACTATTCATAAAAACCAAATATCAAATCATAAAACGTGTGTGTTTGTGCACTTGAGCATATCAACTATACTAAGCTTTACAAATGGATCTAAAACTCATAATCTAAACTAGGATACCTAAGTCTTCTTGACGATCTTCATCTTCAAGTAGACTTGCTCCAAAACTCCGTGATTCTCCAAGTGCAAAGGTATGATCTTTAAGCTTTGGCACCGGAATCACCATGATAAGCTTCTAATCATCTTGTTGAAGCTAATCACCAACTAATATCCTGTTAATGATCTGAAACTTAGAAACACAAGAATATTAGTAAACATAACTACATGAGTGTGATCATCATCAAAACTAGAGTGGAAAGCCATTGGGCCAACATGTGCAACATAAGCAAATGCATGGTTATGATGTGCATGAACATGTGGAGTTTGTTTCTTCGAAAACATTGACTGCAATCTAGAATGATTAAAAGCACAAGAGTTCAAAGTTGAACTCAAACCATCCATTTTATTTTTCAAATTCTTAATCTCATTAGTTGTGGCATGTAAAGCATGGTGAGATATAGAATCATTTTTCTTTTTCTTTTTAGAAACAAATTCTTTTTCTTTTTCAACAAATTTCTTTTCAAAGTAATATTTTCTTGAAAAACAACTTCTTTTTGTTTTTCCACCAAGTCAATTTTATTTTTCAAAGTATTGTTTCCTTCACACAAATCATTCAATTTGAAAATAAGGAAACATTCTCATTTTTCAAATCTTTATTTTCCTTTTCTAAGCATGCAATCTTAGATTTAAAAGAATCATTTTCTTTAAGCATGCAATCAAAATCCTTTTTCAAATTTTTGTTATCTTTTTCTAAACATGCAATGTTAGATTTAAAAGAGTCTTGTTCTACATGCATGCAAGCAATATTCTTTTTCAAATTTTTATTATCTTTCTTAATCATGTCATATTTCTCAAGCAATAATTGACAAAATGTAGAAAGCTCATCATATGACATGTCCTCATCATCGGATTCGGAGTTTACCTCAAGGGGGTTATCCCCTTGGACCATGTAGCACTTGTTGGAGGTGTCGCTTCCAACATCCGAGTCACTCCCCGCATAGTATAGATCTTTTCGCCGAGGGAGGTGATGATGTTCCATACTACAAAAGCCGATTCAACATTAGAAACCCTAGATAAATAATCATCATTTAGGGTTGACTTGATAGCATGAAGGGCTTTTGCATTAGCCTCAAAATTCTTACCATCTAAAGAATATGCATTATTAGTAGTGGAAGATATACATGAATGCCTAAGACTTTGAGGTACAATGACATCTTAACCTTCCAAATGTTGATGTTGAGGATGTCAAAGGTGGGTGGTGACATGAAGTCCATGGTGTGTGTGTACAAAATCTTGTGATTAGCCTAAAAATGAGGATCTTTTACTCTAGGTTGTTAGACCCAATATCAAGAGCACTAGCTCTGATACCAATTGTAAATCACCTAGAGGGGGGTGAATAGGTGATGACTAATCAAAATGTCACTAAATGCCGAATGATGCAAATAATGCGGAAGCTAAAACAATTATGACCTAATTAAATCTATTACACTAAACACCACGTATAACCAAGAGTGTTGCCGAATTCCCCGTGAAGGGCTCTGGACAAACTCCTCTAGATTCCCCTTGAATGGGTTGAGGTGCCGCGTTGGCTCTCTTGATTGAATACAAGTGTTAGCAACAATCCCACGCAAGTATATATATCAATTATGCACACAACATATATCAAGCATGTAAATGTAAAGACAATATAAGCTATGCAAGATATAAATGAGACAAAGAGAGAGAGTGAGCAATCGCAAACACAAGGGTATGTTTCGAGGTTCGAGCACACTTGCTCTACATCCCCGCCTTCGACACACGAAGGATTTCCACTATGCAAGATCCCAATGGATCTTCCTCGGTGCCGCAACACCTACAAGCCCTCGGACTCTCTAGTCCCGTACACACCGCAGCCCACCGGCTCGCCGAGGCCGCACCTCGTACAACAAGTTCGCACCCGAACTCGAAACAACGCGGACACACACGTCCGCCTCCTCAAAGCACAAGAAATGATCTCTTGGTGATCTAAACACTTGATCACCAATAAAAGCTCTCACTACAACACACCTATAGGATGTATAATCAATGGTTGCTCAAGTGTGGTGTGAGAAAATCAAGGATGTAAAAGGTGGAGGAAAAACTCATAGACTTTCTTTAACACTCTTATAAAAACTTCCCTTTAGATAGGAAATATTTGCTCTCTATTTTGTGGAGAAAACTCTTCTAAAAGTCTGGGAAAAACTCGCTCTATGAGTCTCTAAAATCTTGGCTCAAAACAATGACCAAACCCCCTTTTATAGAGATCAGAAAAATGTGACCGTTGGGGTCTGTCAGAGCTTCCGGTCGACCGCCCGGTCGACCGCCAACGGTCGAAAATCCGACCGTTGGAGCCTCCGGTCGACCGCCCGGTCGACCCAGAAATCCAGAGAGCAGAACTCTCTGCAGCGGTCGACCGTCCGGTCGACCGGACCACTGTGCTGCCAGACACGCACAAGTCTGTGCACATCGGTCGACCATGGGTCGACCGGACCATGGTGCGGTCGACCGCTCGGTCGACCGGACCAGCCTGTCAGCCAGTTCCAGGTCTGGAAAACTGGTTTAAAAATTAATTTTAAAATCTTTTAACACTTTTAAAATTCCATAAACTTGTTTTAACATTATATTGAAAACCAAACATGTGATAAAAATTTTTCAAGACATATATCAACATATTCATATTATTTCAGCGTCTTGCAAATTTTATCAAAAAATCAAAACATGTATTTTTCAAACTTGGTTTTCATAACTTCACAAAATAAAAAACAAGATATTTGATTTCATTTTAAAACATAGTGTGTATGGATATGATCCACTGTACAATCATAATGTAATATCTATGTTTTTGTCATAAGGCTCTTAAATATGGTTTTGGGTTGAAAGATAAGTATATGAGAAATACCAAAAACCAAACTTAATTTTTCAAAAAGAAAAATCTTTTCTAAACTAAAAAATCTTTATGAAAACAATTCTAAATCAAGAGTGTGTGTGCATGGTATACTTGAGCAATCCACCAACTATCTATCCTTTATATTTTATCTAAAACAAAAATAAAATCTTATACCTAGACACAAGTCTTCATCTTCTTGAAGTCTTCACCTGAAGGCTTCTCATCTTCTTGACTTGGTCCAAGCTTGATCCAAAACTCCTTGGATCATACCGTGCTAGCTCCAAATCTTGATATTTTATCCTTTGTTGAGCTATGCACCTACTAAGATCTTGATAATGAATCTGTCACTAATTAAACACAAGATCATTAGTAAATATAACTTTATGAGTTGATCATCATCAAAACTAGAGTGATAGACCTTTGGGCCAACAGGAATGTGGTAGATAACGATGCTATCCTGGCACGTTTGTTCATCGGCACCCTAAAAGGGCTCACCTTTGAATGGTTCATGAAACTCCCGAAGGCTCCATTAAAAATTGGGGCGATTTGGAGAAGCTCTTCCTGAAACGCTTCTTTGAAGACGACTCAAAGGTCACAATGCCTACTCTTTTGGCTACAAAACAGCGAAAGGGGGAGTCCGTCAAATCATTTGTAGAACGATTTTGGAATGTAGCACTCTGATGTCCAAGCGGTATGACCCAGGTCACCCTGGTGGAAACATGCCGCCACAATCTACAAACTTCACTCCTCGCCCAAATAGGAGTTGCCGAAAGCCGCACCTGGAAATATTAATCCAGCAAGGTGAACAGGCTGAAGAAATTATCGCCCGGGTTAGGGAAGAAGAAAACAAACTCAGACCCGAAAGGTTGACAAAGCGTGCGCCAGACACATCCCTCCAAACAAAAAAGAAGGATAACTTGGCGACAGAGACCAAATCCCCCGTCAAACCTCAACCGGTCAAGGGAAGTGGCTCTTCAAGTCAGCCGCGCGCCAGCAAGCAGTATTCCTTCAAGGACGAACATGTTGACTCGCTGTTCAAGTTACTTAACAAGAGCAACAGACTGAAGCTTCCTGAAGCTAGACGCCCTGAAGAAGTCGTAAAACCGATAATCCCAACTACTGCCTGTATCATAGGATGCTGGGACCCCCATCAAGAGCTGTTATGTCTTCAAAGACATCCTTCAGGCCTTGATTGACGCAGAGGTATTAAAACTCCGTCCAGAGCAGAAAAAAGTGACGGCCAATATGACATCATTCCTCCAGTTTGGAAGACAACCTCCAACACCCTCTGGAGTAGTCCCCATCCCAAAAGGGGAGCTAAGAATGATCAACATAGACCCTCACCGTCAGCAAGAGAAGGGCCTTGTACCTGTTCCCACACATCAGGGAGAAGTTATGTGGGTTCATCCCGATCTTGTGGATGGCCAGCAATGGACCACTGTTACCAACAGAAGGTCCAAAGGCAAAGCAAAAGCTTCGTTCTGTAATGTGGTGTGCGCTTCTTCCCGAGAAGCGAAAACTGATGTTCCCTCACTGACTGATTCAGAAGAGGAAACAATAGTTCTCACTGCAGAACCCAACCAACTTGTGGAGGAAAACTCGTTCGGGTCAGTCATATTTAAAAAAGTATGACGAAATGGTGCCAACTCCCCCTAAACCCACTACAGAGTCAGCCAAGCCCTCCACAAAACAACCCGTGGAGAGACAGAAAGAGCTTCAGTTTTCCAAAGCTCTCTCAAAAGACAACGCGGAGGGATCCACAATACCTTACCGTTTTGACGTCCTGACTCAACTGGCCAATATCCCGGCCCGAATCACTCTTTACGAGCTCCTGAGGCTATCAAAGTCAACCAGAGAGGCTTTGAGAGAGGCTCTAGCTGACGCTGAGGTTTTCATGACCCAGGTGCCAGTTAGACCACGGGAGGAAGGTGTAGAGGGTTGCCTCCACGCCTCCCAAAATGCTCCCTGCATCACTTTCACGGCAGATGATATGCAAGTTAAAGGGAAACATGAACGACCCCTATACTTCTCAGGGTACATCGGATCATCTGAAATAAGCCGCATTCAGGTGGATCCAGGGTCTACATTGAGCATTATGCCTCGCCGGGTTATGCAACATTTAGGGGTTCCTACCCACCGGTTGAGCGCCACTCAGACTACCATTTATGGGTTCAATGCCAATGGTACCCGTCCAATGGGGAAGATCAAGCTCAAATGCCAAATGGGGACTTAAAGTCGGAAGTGACATGCTACGTGATCGATGCCGACACCTCATACCATTTGCTGCTGGGACGACCATGGATTCATCAGAATTCTATCGTTCCCTCTACCCTCCACCAAGTCATGAAAATATTGATGAGGGCAGAAATGTATGAACGTTGATTACCGAAAGGCATCCGTCAAGGGAGTCGAGAACTATTTCACAGACTCTCTCATGTATCAGGATTCTGTGAAAACAACAAAATCCCGCAACCAGAGGAGCCAGACTCTAGTATTGAAGCTGACACCGAGCCGGAAAAAGAAGAGTGCATGTAGGAACTAGATCTACTTGGTAACGAGCATTGATAATCTTGATGTTGATAACACTCAATGACGTAGGCAGATGGTATATTAATGAAAAATTAGATTTGGCTTATTTTTCTGTTTTGCTTCTGATTAAGTACCATCAGACACTAGTACTGAAGTAGGTGATGACTCCTGGTCGGCAATGGATGCTTTAACATCATTGCATGTACCAGTGAAGTCATCCTTCGAAACATACCAAGATGCCGGTGATGCGCAAGAATCAGTATTCATGGTCCAACAAGACGGAAAGGCCAAAAACTAATTCTTCTCGGATGAATTAAATCCGAAACGATATCCCGTGAAGAATCAGAAAGCGAGAAGGAACGCCCTCAGTTCGGTCATTATGAGCCAACTGCACTCAGAATGATAGAAAGCATGGGGTATGATCTGACAAACGGTCCAGGTTGAATTTCGGCAAAGGAAGGAGAACACTACTCTGATCTTTTGTGCCAAAAGGGAAAACCCCTCATCATTATCATCAGACTCGCAAGGGGTTGGGCTATGTTTCAACTCCAATCCCATCAGCCTCTGAGTCTGAAGAGTCATTATGCCATAATTACTCATCGGACACGTCATCGTGGGAGTCAGATGTTAGTATCGACAACATCTTCATGGAACTTTCAGTGAATATGGTTTCAGCAAGCCAACTGGAAGACAGAAACGAAGAAATTATCCAATCTGATACAGATCCTTAGATCAAACACTTAAATGCTCTTTGGGATACTCGCTTTGAACAATGCGAGCCACCCACGGAGGATAAGGTTGTTCAGATTAACCTAGGAGATGAGGCTAATCCTAAGCTTATCTTTATAAGTGAAAGCTTGTCGCCCTCCGAGAAAGAAGATTTAATATCTCTTGTGCAAGAATACATAGATGTTTTCGCCTGAAATTACGAGGACATGCCTGGACTTGACCCTCAAGTGCCATGCATCGCCTCAACATTAATTCGGATGTAAGGCCAGTCAAACAACAGCAGCGACGGTTCCGGCCAGAAGTAATGGAAGCAATTCAGTCAGAAGTCAAAAAACTTATAGACTCTGGCTCATTAGGGAAGAACAACATCCTGATGGGTAGCCAATATCGTCCCCATTACCAAAAAGAATGAAAAGATCCGAATCTGCATTGATTTTCGCGATCTAAATGAGGCATGTCGCAAAGATGAATTCCCACTTCCAATCACGGATGTCATGATGACAATACGTGCGGTTTGAGCGATGTCCTTCATGGATGGATTCTCAGGGTATAACTAAATCAAAATGTATCATGATGATGAAAAACATACCTCTTTCAGGATACCACTGGGGGTATACTGCTACACCGTCATGCCCTTCGGACTAAAGAATGCGGGGCGACATATCAGAGGACCATGAATGCCATTTTCCACGAACACATGCACAAAACGGTGGAATGCTATGTTGACGACATTGCAGTAAAAAGCCGCGCCAAAGGTGATCACATAGCCGATTTAAAGGCTATCTTTGACATCATGCAGGCCCATCAGTTGAAGATGAACCCACCAAATCCTTCCTGGGAGTGGCTAGCGGTAAATTCCTAGGGTTTGTGGTAACTTTCACAGGAATTCATTTGGACCCGGAAAAGGTTCGTGCCATTCAGGAGATGCAACCTCCACAGAATCTCAGAGAACTCAGGGGATTGTAAGGACGATTGGCATACATCCGAAAGTTCATCTCAAATCTCTCCGAAAAATGATAACCCTTTACCAAATTAATGAAAAAGGGTGTCTCATTCATTTGGGACATTGCTTGCCAACAATCATTTGAGGAAATTAAACAATACCTCACACAACTACCAGTCCTTACAGCTCAGGTGTCCAGAAAACCTTTCCTGATATACGTTCAGTAATAGACCATTCTTTAGGAGCTTTACTAGCCCAGAACAATGATCAAGGACGCGAACAAGCAATCTATTATTTGAGTAGAACCATGATCGGGGCCGAACATCGATACAACCCAATCGAGAAGGAATGTTTGGCATTGGTGTTCGCTGTTCAGAAAATGCGACACTATTTGGTAGGCCAAACTATAAACGTCATATCAAAGGTTAACCCTTTAAGGTTGCTCATGACAAAGCCATCATCGTTAAACGGCCGACTGGAAAAATGGGCCATACTGCTATCCCACTATGAAATGCGCTTTTTACCACAAAAAGCCGTGAAGGGACAAGCGGGTGGCGGATTTCCTGGCTGAGCATCCAGATCTAAGGGCAACCGAACTTTACGAGGATCTCCCAGACGAGGTCGCTGAAGTCTGCCTGACCCAGACATCTTTTGAAAGACAAGTGTGGCAACTTTTCTTTGACGGTGCATCGAGAACAGGCCCGAAAGGACATATCATAGCAGGAGTAGGGGTAGTGCTCGTCTCCCCACAGAACTATGTGATTCCCCGAGCCGTCTCATTAACTGAGCCTTGTTCCAACAATGTAGCGGAGTACAATGCCCTTTTGATTGGAATGCAAATCACCGATGAGATTGGCGTTAAAAATATCGAGGCATATGGGGACTCTAAACTCGTCAACCAAGTTCGTGGGGAGTACGAAGTCTGACATGAAGATCTAGTACCCTATTACAATGCAACTGTCCACATGGCCAGGAAGTTCATAAACTTTTACATCGACCATGTACCACGTAAGCAAAATGCGCATGCAGATGCACTGGCGTCTCTCGCCGCCTCTTTAACCCTTCCAGCCGGAGTAGTAGAAAAAATACTTGTCCACAGTCACTACCTGTATTGCCCAAGAATCGCTTCTGAAGGGTACCAGAAGCCAACAGGAGATTGTCAAGTCAAAGAAGCTCTTGAGTCGTCAACCGGCCCAGAGCCTAGAGACTGGCGATTCCCTTACATTGATTATGTTTTATACGGCATCCTGCATGATGATACCAAAGAAGCGGCTGCCATTAGAAGGAAAGCCCCCAAATTCTACTATAATGCGATCACACGAATATTATATCGTCGATCGCATGACGGGATCTTGCTTCGCTGCCTATCACAAAAAGAGGCACAGGAGGTATTGAAAGAAGCCCATGACGGCATGTGTGGAGCCCATCAACCTGGCCCAAAACTTGCGAATCGAATCCAAAGGTTGGGATATTATTGGCCTAAGATGATCACTGACGCTATCACTTATGCCAAAAGATGTCATGCCTGCAAGTGCATGGTGATTTTATCCATCAAGCACCAGGATACCTTCACTCTACAACTTCTACCTGGCCATTTGAGATGTGGGGCATGGACGTAGTTGGCTCTATCAGCCCACCATCATCAAAAGGATATCGGTTCATTTTAGCCATAACCGATTACTTCTCTAAATGGGCTGAGGCCATTCCTTGGAAGGAGAAAAGTCATCTAATGTGATCAAATTCGTTAAACATCACGTCATCTACCGTTTTGGTGTACCTCGGCGAATCGTCCATGACAATGGAACCCAGTTCATCAGTCAGGCTTTTCAGAGGTTCTGCACTAAGTTCAGAATGCAGAGTGTGTCTTCAACGGCATACTACCCCTCTGCTAATGGTCTCGCAGAAGCTTTCAACAAGACCATCGGCAAGCTTCTCAAGAAATTTGTCTCGAAAAGTTAGCGTGACTGGGACGACAAGCTAGGTGAATGCTTATGGGCGTATCGCACAACTGTTCGAATCCCAACTAAAGCTACGTCATTTTCTTTGGTATATGGGTCTGAAGCCGTGCTTCCACTAGAAATCCAAATTCCATCTCTACGCGTCGCCTTGACAGCAGAGATGACAAAGGAGGAGAAGCATCGACTGCGACTCCAAGAACTGGAAGCCTTAGATGATAAACGTCTGCAGGCCCAACAACAAATCGAGCTCTACCAAGCCCGGATTACTAGAGCCTTCAATAAGAAAGTTAAGGCGCGAACTTTCAAGAAAGGTGACCTTGTCTTAGCTGTCAGAAGACCTATGGTGATGACACATAAGACAAAAGAAAAATTTCAGCCCAAATGGGAAGGATCATTTGTAGTAGAGTCAGTCTACTCAAATGGAGCATACCGCCTCATAACTTCAAACGGTGATACACTCATGATGCCGATCAATGGCAGATTCCTGAAGAAGTACTATCCTTAATAGTACTTTTCCTCTTATCAAGTTAATATTACACCTCTGATCGAAGCTCCAGATCGAAGAAAAGTTTCTTCCTTTACTGGGTCACATCACGATAGATCGGTGATATGCTAATCGGACACTGACTGCACCATGATGCATGATGTAAATATTGAGAAAGAAACAGAAGGCGAAACTTGGATTTTAATATTGCTCCCTTCATTAACGTCTGACGCCTCCGACGGCTAAGGACAGAGGAAAATGTTGGCTTTTAAACCCAACATAACTCTTCGACAACTCATCATGCTGAGGGGAATAGCATGGCTAGCCCAACTCAAACGATAGTTGGTAAAGGCACACCAAATCCGTTGATAGCTGAGGGTTTGCTAAAAATTCTAAGTGGATTTGGTCCCACTCTCTCATCCAAAATCCCTTACAATTCTCATACACAGAATGTTAGGTCTACAAAATACAGTCATTGCTACGTTAACATTATACCTCTTGCAATGAAAAATCTCAATACTCCTAGCAAGTACAAACCTTACTTGTCTCAACTCTATATGGAGTAGCAAGCCTTCAAATTTATCAAGTTAACACTACACCTCTGACACTTCAAACTTCACTTGTCAATTCTCATCAATAGAATGATAAGTCTTCAAAATTACTTATATCGCAAATCAATCACTGGCAAGTTAAAATTACACATCTGACATTTCAAATTCTACCAGTCACTTCTCATCAGTAGAACGATAGGTCCTCAAAGTGCTCCTATCTCGAGTCAATTTCTGTCAAGTTAATACTACACCTCTGACAAATTACTGTTAAGTTTAACATTACATTTCTAACAGTGATTAAGTTGCTGCCAAGTTCAATATTAAACCTCTGACAGTCATTTTTCCTCAGACTTCCATATCGAAGCTGAGATGAGCGATGCTAAGTTTAACATTACACCTCTAGCATCCAGGTCATTGCTAAGTTCAACAATACACCTATGACCATGACTTTCCCTCGGACTTCCTTGTCGAAGTCGAGATGACCAATACCAAGTTCAAAATTACACCTCTAGCATTACCCTCACTGTCAAGTTAAACATTACACCTATGACAGTGACACTTTCAGTTTCCCAAATGAAGTTAGAACGCTCTCGAGTAAGTTAATATCACATCTCTGTCTCACATCCTTATCAGGTTAACATCGCACTTCTGACAAGATTCAGTTCAACCCGTTAAGTTAATATTACACCTCTAACGGTAAAGATTCTCTACGAAACTAGTCTCACTTATTATTCTTGTCAACAGAATAATAAGTCCACTTAAAACATTGTTAGGTTAACATTACACCATTAACAGTGTTTCATTAAATCCCCAATTGGGTCTTAGTCAAGTCAATTCCAAACCTCTGATGAAAACTCATCCTCCCTGGGGGTACAAATTTCACTTGTCCTCTCATTTATAGATGGCAGGTCCACAAGAATTATCTTACTTCTTTCAAGTTAATATCACACCTCTGACAGCATTGATGAATTTTCTGAAACAGGATTTTCCTACAAACTTTGACTCGTTAGGATTATTATCATATTTTCAGGAAGTCAAAGATCTTTACTTCTATTCGTCTGATTTTCAATGCAAAAAGGGAATTCAAGACAATAGAAGAAGAAAACAAAAAGTGTCGCTTTTATTTATGTCCAGACATATGAAAGTGATACAAGACGCTCTCTTATACAATAAGATTGAGTGTTACAATAAAGGAATACAAAGAAGTTCCTCTCTCTCTCAGTAAAAGGTTGCACTCACTCCTTGAAGCATGCTCACCACTCAAATACAAGATGTTTGGAAGGACGCCAAAGAAGGGCTGAGCACTATGGTGACGATCGGATGCTGATTACATCATGATGCATGACTTAAACATCGAAGGGGTCCATCATTGACCAAGAACAACGGTGTTTCTTGAGGTCGAAATGCAGCAAAGCCTTCTGATTCCACTCGATCAACTGATATAGGTCATGACCCTTCGTTGATGAACATCTCTACCACCAGAAAGTCATCCAATGAGCATGGATTTTTTCGTCGATGTCACTTCTGGGGTAAGACTGGTGGAGAATCCGAGACCTTATAGGTGACGTCCTCTTTCCAGTGACCTGCAAGAGGACCATACCCACCACCATATCTACCGCCATACCACTGTGACCATGACGAGCCCGGGGTACTGTCGGTGCATCATGTCCAATGAGGTCTTGACGGATGTCATCAGTCGCGCAAATCCTCGTCTTCCATAAACAGGAGCCGTGACTTCTCCTCCATTGGTCGAACATCGAACAAGTTCGCTGGCCGATATATTCTCCCAAGGGCCCAGCGAATATGCGAAAGGATGATTGAGGCTACCTGCGAGAAGTAAAAATCAGAAGGTTAGAATTCTAAAACAGAAAGATTGAAGAACAGACGCGGCTATAGCTGTAAACTTCAGACGAAGGGATGACCTGCGCAGAAAGGCAAAATCCTGTTGCGACAGAAACAGACGCGATCGAAGCCGTGGATTCTAGATACACACAGATCTGAACATGGTCTAGTGTTAGATCCGCGTCCAAAATAATTGACGCAAAGGGAACCAGACGCGAAAGTTGCCACATCCTTGTTCGAGAAACAAGGGTTGCTACATCCCAGTCTGAAGCCTTGACCAGAATTAAAGTTCTTTGAAGTTAACAACCTCAAACGCGAGCTCTATATGCAAAGCTCGCGTCTCACAGTCCAGGTACAGAGTTTATCAACTTGCGTTCAAAGGACTTTAAATTAGAGTTCAGACTCAGTCAATTCGTGCTTCATCAAGAAATCTAAAAGGCGTGACTTTCAAATAATGGGTACACTAATCAGACCTCAAGAAATGGTCAAGAGAGTGAATCTCTTCAAGGGACAGTAAAACGAAACTCATGTTGGGCTGAGTATGTCATGGTGACAATTAATTCCTACCCGCAGAAGAACCCGCTAGAGGTTGAACTTTCTGCATCAAGGCATAGGTATAAAAGGTGCTCAGAGGGACGCTTTTGATCTTAAAATCACTTGACAGTGATAATCTTTAGAAAAGTAAAGGAAAGAATGTAAGCTTTGAGTCTCTGCTGTCCATGGGGGTACATCCAATTGAAGAAGAAGATTAAGTCAAGATGAAATCCCTTAGAGCGCCTGCTCTTAAGGGGAAACAGTCTGAGCAATGGACTGTTTAGGGGGCGAGGCCTATTTATAGGCAACCCATAAGGCCTGTAATTAATGGCGTAAAAATCAGAGCCATCGGCCTTAATTCCCGCACGAACGTCAAAGCCCAAATAAAGAGCTGACGCGTGGATTGCCGTTCGAGAAACGTTAAGGACGCGAGTCCCCAATCGTCAACGCCGACTCGGCATTTAAAGATATTAACGTCAATGCCCAAGAAGAGCTGACAGGTGGATTGGCGTTTCGGAAACGTCGCAGGACACGAGTCCCAATCGTCAACGCTTGACTTGGTATTTAAAGATCTAACAAAAATCTTTAAGACGAGCTGCATGTAACCTAGGAGGCTGCGTCAAGCACAGACCGAAGGCTGCGTTCTTTTCATTTCTGCTAAGAGATCCGCGATCGCGTTTCTGAGAGTAATTCAGAGCCGCGTCTCCTCAGCGAATTGGATCCATTCAGAGATTGAGGCTTGAGTCTGCATCATCTTGAAGCTGCGTTCTGAAGCTTGCGTCCTCAACGACCAGAGAAGGCCTACATCATTCTCGAGGAGCCCGGAACTGCGTCTCCATTGCGAGATGATAGTTGTATTTTATCATAAATTCAATACAGCCTGAGTTTGCACCTTATCAAGGGTCCAGAGACGCGTCTCTATTGAGCCAGCGCCGCGTCCCCATCAATTATTGGGATCATGCATCTGTTTTTGAAGAGCCTAAGATCGCGCTTCCACTGCATCCTGACAGACTAAAGGGCCGGTCTATGGATCTGCGTCCTTTCATAAATATGAAGGCCGCGTCTCCTTTATTGAACAACACAAATTTGCGTTTCAGAACAACGCCCTTTTGTCCTTAAGCCAAAGCTGCGTCCTTAATCGGAAAGGAAGGTTCGTGCGTCTTCCTTGATAAACTTGAACGGCATCTTCAGTAATGACTTAGGGCCGCGTCCTCTAGGATCGCGTCTCCATTATGAATGAAAACCGCGTCTCACTCAAGAACTCAGTTCAGCCTGAGTTTATTGTTCATGGCCGACTAAAGACTACGTTTATAAACAGTCAAAGACTACGGTTATGAAAATTGAGTTCATCGACAGCGAGCAAAAATTTGAAGGGATGAAGATGGAGCAAAAATTTGAAGACTTTTATTATTTGATTCAAAAATGGTAAAAGTGATACAGATACTCTTGACAAATAGAGTGTTTAAAAAAAAAGGGTGAACAAATACAAAGAGGAGAAGAAGGCTAATAATCTTACTTAGCCAAAGAACGGATTTGTTCTCAGAGACGATGCATCTCATGCTAACGTGCCTTTTCAGCCTCCATCAAAGCTTGGACCCGCAGCTCCTCCTCAGACAAAAATCTTTTCAAGCCAAGTTGTGCTTGAAGAGACTCCAACCTGGAGGAATGAGCAGAGAGGTTTTTCTTCAGCCTGTGCTGGCAGTTTTCAACTCCTCCAGCCTTTTTCTAGCAGTGACAAGCTTTCTGCTCATTGGTCTCGATCAAGGCTTATGCCTGGCTATGGTAGCTTGAGCAGTGGCAATAACCTGCTCTGCAACTCTATATGATGATTTCAGATTCCTTGGAATCACCAATCAGCCTTTGGTGGTCAGCTTGAAAATGCTGGAGATGGCGGATCTCTTCAGCTATTTGTTCCTCCATCTCCTTTTGCTCATGTTCTTGAGCGGAAAGAAGCTTATTCAGGGGTTGTCTGAGCCTCATCTACTGAACCAGCATTTTTCAGAGACTTGAGCTCCCTCAGATGGCTTCCCAGCTGCTCCACCAGCATTAGGCATGCCTTAACCTGCGAAGGACTCCAGTATGACCAATGTTCTCGATCTGATTTTCGAGAAGTATTCGGACAAACTCGAAAGAGCTACCCCAGAAAGGATGAGGTTAATATAAGATCTCATGGAAGTAAAAAAATTGCTACACCATTTAACGTGCCAGCTCTTCCATCATGTCGTTAGCTAGAGATAACCCTGCTGATGTACTCCGGACCCCCTTTTCATGATAGGGTGAGAGACGGGAATCAGTTCATCTTGTATAGGAGTGAGGCGATGATAGGTTTGTCAGGTACTGAGGTAGTCATCAATACCTCTGGGATGGTTATTGTTGTAGCAGCCTCCACTGCAACAGAAGCAACAGCAAACCTTGCGGCATCAGGTTCCCCAAACCAAAGTTCAACTGTACTATCTTCCGCACTAATGCTTGCCGCAGGATCCTCTACTTGAGCTACCCCAGTGCTCTCTGCAAGCCACTAAAATGTCAGTGATGACAATAAAAGGAGAATATTCAAACGTCAGTATTCTCTTACCAAGTTGAGGGCCTGAAGAGGCAAGTTCCTGGATAGGCGTGTGAGGTTGAGGCCACCCGACCCCGACGGTCGCACTTCTTGAGGCATCCCGGTAATAGGAGCCTCAGGGCCTCTTGCTGGGCAAGCTCCTGAATCATCCTCTCGATATGAGAGGAGGTGGTGACTTCACTGTCGATAGCCAACCTTGAAAATCAAAAGTGAATGTCAGAACCCTTCCCTAACTTGAGAAGGAGAGGTTCAAGGAAACAAGGAAAGTACCTTCAGTAGCAAATATTATTGCTACGGTGAAGCCGTCATAGGGTCGCATCCTTGTATCTCTTCCTCTGAAATATGCGAAAATTTGCTCGTATCAGGAAGAGCAGGTTCATCGCCAAAATCAACTTCTTCGCCAGAATAATACCCATGTTCTTTAGACGATGAAGATGACAGTTCAACACAAGCGGGCTCAGCAATCAAGACTTTACTACTGAGCACCCCAGTAGTAGGACTAGGATCTAAAACCCGTGAAGCGGGCATCAATGCACTGGGAGACCCAGGCTGTTGCATCTCAGCCCTCCTCTCATAAACTGAAGAAGGCCCAGGCTGAGTTAAAACCCCTGAGATTTCAACGTCATCCCTCCCGACTAAGTCAACTTCAGGTCGCTCAGCCTCTTCAGCCATGATGGTTCACATGCAAATTCCCCTTCTATAGGATCATGGGGCCCCTGCAGCGTAGACCACAAGGACGAAGAGAGGGAATCTTCTCTTCCTCTTCCTCTTCCTCCCTCTGCTCCTCAACACCAGAAGGGACTACCCAGACATTGAAGCTTCAGCCTCCGAGTCTCTCCTAGCCTTCTTCGGGGTAGGCTCCCCTTGGAAGTAGAGCCATGGGAACGTTTGGATACAGCCTGCGACTCTTTTTACGGGCTACTCCTTGGGTGTTGTTGCTCTCGGTCCCGCCCTTTTTCCTCCTGCCTCTTTCTCGGCTGCCTGGTATTCTCCATACCTCGCGCGCGTTTGTGGACTCCAATTTATCCTTATAAGACGCCTTGATGCTCTTAATGCATGAAATATTTATTGAGAAACCAGGCATCTTACTAGCCAGGGAGTACCAAGTACAGAAGTTAAGGCTAGCGTAACAGTTGGGCGTGTTGTGAGGAAAGCTGAAAACAGCTTTTGTCCCTCCAGTCACGCTATAATACCAATGCCGAGCACTTCAAACAAATTCTCGCTGAAGGAGAGATTAGCATTGGGGTTACCGATATATAATTGATCATAGCCGAAACTGTCGAGCAAAAAGGCTTGACATATAAGGCTCGATCGTACATGAGTT